>JABASP010001454.1:0-29210 GCA_019776565.1 Sminthurinus signatus | reverse complement strand
GAACTAGAAATGGAGGAGTAGGAATAGGAAAATGAGAATGACCTTTGATCCCTATAAACTACAAAGTATAAAGTGTAAAGTATAATGTGTATCAACAAATGTAATGAATAATACCTAAAAACTTGTCGTTGAAACAAAAACAAAAAACAACAGAAGTGAACACGAACAAGAATGAAGAAGGCAAAATGAAATCTAGCACGGAAACTCATGTATAATAATGTATGTTCAATGTTCAATACAGCATGTACAATGTACAATGTACAAAAAGTAAAGTACATGAGCATCATGTATAATATTGTTTGCCATATTGTGTTTGGTGTTCGGAAAGGCTAAAGGCTAAAGACTATATCTACTCACACTTGAGTACATTCCATATTCGTATGTGTATTGTGCACTATTACTTTTCTTTCATTCCTCCACTTCACTTCCTCTTAGTCAAATCAAAGAAATAATAGTAAAAGGAATAATCAAGACAATGCATAAAGTATATAAAGTCTCATGTCGATTCAGTCATACAGTTGTCCAAAGTCCAAAATCGAAATGTGTATTTGAGGGTGTCGTATGTCGTACTTTGTTTGAATGTTAATTTAGGAATTTGTATAGGAAAGTTGGTAAAAGTAGGCAGCCAAGTCGCAATACTCTATACTCAAAGTACCCAATAAATACATTTACTTTTGACTCAAATACAAGTTGAATTTTTAAATGAAATGTAGTAATTTTGAATACCTTGATACCACAATATAACAACAATATTGTGTAATAATAATATATCATGTAACTATGATATATAATTTAATTATATGTGTTTTTTGTGTGTAATACTTGTGTGTCATTTTTATAAGTAATAAATTATTTATACAGATTTCATTTAAGTATCTATTAAACATTAAACAGTAAATAATAAATACTATCTGTATTTTGTTTTATGACTTACCACATTCGCTGAATAAGCTTCGTTTGTTTCGTTTGTTATAAGTTATAATCTTACAATACAATTCACATATTATTTTCACTCTGGTAATAACTTGTGACTTTTATTTGGGTACTCTTAATTAAATGGATACATATTATGTATTATGTATGTATATGTACTGTGTATGTATAATGTATAGTAGATAGTATAGGTAGGTTAAACTTATATAATAGATATATGTATAATGTTTTTAGTAAAAGTGATAATAGTTAGGTATATAGTAAGAATATCATTTTTCATAGAATTTTTTGTGATTATCTTTAGCTCGACGATTGCTTTTTTTTCCAGCGTATCTTGCAAATAGTTACAGATGGACAAAAATATTTTATTTTCAGCCTTATTTATTTTTTTTTATGTTTGACATTTCAAGTTCTTTTAGTTTTTTTTACTCCATTATAAATAATAAATTATAATATTTGAACCTAAAAGTAAAATTATCTATTATATTCTATTATCTGTGAATTATTTAGGGTTTGATGTTTGATGTATATAATATGGTGTATAATTGTCTATACATATATATCTGTACAGTGTACATGTAATAATATGACTAATATGATAATAATATCAAATTATTATCAATAATCAGCCGAAATGAATTTATCTGGAAACTGTCATAGGTAAATTGATGTATTTTTGTGTATTTTCCGGTGTAAGGTTTAAGAATAATCGGGTTTGTCAACAGTACTCAAATTATATCATGAGATGAATGATGAGTTTTGTTGTCTTTGTTTTTGAGAAAAAAGGGCTACTTTTATACACATAATATGTAATCATAATCATTATACATGCTACACACACTGCGTTGAATTAATGTATGAATTAATATCCGTATTTACTTATATCTGTAATCTGTAATATATATATATATGTATTATGTATATAATATATGCAAAAAGACGAACCTCTAAATATAGAAATCTCATTAACAATGAGTGAATATACAAACAATAATATTATTAGTAGATATATAGTTTTAACAATTATTAGTATCATTATATACGCACATGTGCCACATGTACTAGTACCCAGTAACACATTATTTAGTTAGTATTTTTTCTGTAGTGGCCATTAAGTATAATAGCAATAAATATATATAACAATGTTGCTGTTCTTTGTAAAATTTTTGGCTTTACAAATGACTTTTTTGTTGTGCATCTATATGATTTTATTATAAGTATACATTATTTTTTACTTACTATATTTATTTATTAATACTCAAGATAATTATTATTGTTTACGCATAACCACCTTTTCATTCCATTATATAATATATATTATCATTATTATTATTATTATTAGTATTTATTATTATTTTTTATGGGAAGAAGAAGAAATGCTCATCTTTTTTTATTGTGCGAAAAAATCAATCCCATCCTTTTTTATTTTATTTTACTCTTATCTTTTCGATCCACTCTTTTTATAAAATATTTATGATTTTTTGGGGGCAATACAATATAAGAGATACAACTTTTGTGTCTATTTTGTCTACAAAAAATTTCAGTTTCAATCCAAATTTTCTACTCCTAGAATATATGTAAGTGATCAGTAGTCAGTATAGTCATATTTCACAAACAAATACATACACACAAAGGCTATATACATATTATATACTCTTTTTTTAATCAGTGCATTAAAAGTGTATCAAAGATCATAGATAAACTATATCAAATACCATGTATAGGTCTCTTTCGTCATGATTCATGATAGTCTTTTGAGTACAGGTATTTCTACCCCAATACGAATTGTTACTAGTAACTAGTATTATTAATTTTATTATTAATTTCTTAAAATACTACATGACTTGAGAGTCTAAAGTCTAGAATTATTATAACTATTAAATGCAAGTATAAAGTATACACAAGTTTGACAAGTTATTACACTATTTGTGGCGCTTTCCAGGATTTGTATGCAAAGGATTTTTTTTAATCTGTGCCTATATTTATAATACCTCCATTTGTGTGTATGTAAAAGTTATATATATGTAATTAAGGTGATGATAATCAATACTTTTAATTATTTAATTTGTGTTAGGAATTGAGAGCAGCAGCTTTTATCATTTATCTTTTATCATTTACATCCCCAACCTTTCCGTCCTTTCCCACTAATTTCCGTCTCCGTTTCCGTTTTCATTTTCATTTCATTTCATCACACTTTCAATTTCATACCCTTTCAATTAAATTTCAACATAAATAATGTAAAAGTTTTCTCAGACTTTCGAGCTTCTAATTTTGCACAAACCCGAAAGTGTAATTTTCATTAGTACATTCAACGTTGTACATTTTACATTGTACATGTATAAAAAAA
The DNA here is from genome assembly GCA_019776565.1 of Sminthurinus signatus. Classification (NCBI taxonomy): domain Eukaryota; kingdom Metazoa; phylum Arthropoda; class Collembola; order Symphypleona; family Katiannidae; genus Sminthurinus; species Sminthurinus signatus. Next base: position 25,930 of record JABASP010001454.1, on the reverse strand, counting down.
ACAAGGAAAAAGTAAAACTCATACAAAAATGGACATATTTACAAAAAGAAAAACCAGAATGAAAAGGTACGACCAACTGCTAAAAACAGAACAGAAATGAAATGCAATGAGAAGGAGAGTCTAGAATCTAGAGTCTAGAAGCTAGTGAAGAGTTGATGAAATGAAAAGGACGTTTTACGACTCCAGTGAGAATATGAAATATGACTGGAGAGTGTAGACTGGAGAATGAAGGAAGCGGAGAATGACGGTTTGGTGGGTTGTTGTTAAAATCCAGAGTCTGGTCGGCTCTGGAGTTTCAAGTCAATTAATTATTTATATATGTGTGAGTGAGCTGACTCTGATGCTATACACATTTCTAGGATAGCAAAAGTCATGGATTGAAACTAAAATGAGAGAGAGAGAGAGAGAGAGATGAAAAAGAGGAGAGAAACTAAAAACAAGAAACAGGCGGTAAGTAACATGTAATATGTAAAATGTAATGTAGAAAGTAGAAAGCTACACTACATACTACATTGCACATACTTTGAGTTTTGAGTTTGAGATTAACTAGCGACATTTTCCATCTCCTTTCCACAAAATTAGTGTATGCGAGAGAGAGCGACGGAGGTAAAATATCACTAAAATGTTCCTGTTCGTCTCATCTGTCCAATTTTCCTCCATCCACCATCCACCAGCCACCATGAATTTCAGCTTCTTGGCTTGGCTTGATGGACGAGAAGGGAAAGGGGAAATGGAGGACGACAGAGAAAGTGAGAATACAGATACAGATATTAAATATTAGTACAAGAGGATGGAAAAATGTAGCAAATAACCAACAACTCATTTTCACTTTTCTCCCAAAATACAAAATACTAGTATATTCTAGTATTTCTATTACTATTCCAAGTATTCTCTATGCTAAATTTTTTTACACATAACATAATATCAGTAACATTTAATATTTTGTTTGACGGTTTCGTTGTATATCTTTATAATATATGTATATTATTTACTGTTTCTAGTTTACAGTTTATTCATTGTCCTCTGAATAACATTTCTACAACATGCAAGACACACGATACAAGATACAAAATGTACAAGAGTATCCATTTCTAAAGAGATGAAGAGTGTAGAGTGTAGAGAGAGAGAGAGAAAGAAAAAGAGAAGATATTTTCAGAATTTTGTCAGCAGAGAAGAAAATTATGTACAAGGGAAGTAAAGACAGAGACAGAGACAAGTCAAGCCCAGCCAAGTCACATTTTGACAACTTTTATGCTTTTATTCTTATACATATAAAATATAAATACACAAGAAATATCTGTAGCAGTACAGTGTCGTTTTAACCATTTTCTACTTTCTACGTTTCCTGAGTTGACCCCATTTTTTGCAGCTAGTTTGTTCTGTTCATGTCACTGTGTGTTGTACGATGTACAATGTACAATGTGTAAGGTTGACAGGTTAATAGAAGAATGACAGTTGATTGTAGAGGAAATATTAACTAGGTTTTCTCTCTTTTCCCATTTGGGCATTTCCTCGTTTCTGCACCATTTTCCTTTTCCCTTTTTCTTGTCTCTGAGCTCTGAGTTGAGCGATGTACAATGTACAATATACAATATACACTGTGCACGTTTTATTTTATTATTTTACCATCTTGTTCCTTCTCTTTTTTCTTTTTTTTCTGTATTTCCCCTCTTTCTCTCTCTTTTGCTCTTTCTCTTCGTTTTAATTTTGAGTCTTGTATTTTTTTTTTAAAACTACAGATATTTTATAGATAAAACTGTTCTTTCTTTTCTCTTTTTCTCTCTCTCTCTTTCTCCCGAAAAAAGATAACGCTACTGACTACTGACGGTACACGGTACAATATTTATTCGTATATACAATGTTTTTTTTTAATTTCCTGATGTTAGAAAAGTTTGTAAAATTTTATTTCTCTTCCCATTCTTATAATAAATTATAGTATGTATTCTTGATTCTTGTCATATTTTATATTTGTATTTTACATGTTCTAATAAATGTTGGAACCTGAAACTAACACAAAATGTGGAGAAATTGAAGAATTTTAAGAACGTAGAGTGGGAAAGATAAGAGATGAGTTGATGGTTGATAGTAAAAAAAAAAAGTTGAGAGTTGAGAGTCAAGAGTGGTAGATTGGATGGGATTGGATTGGATTGAAGTGGCGTGGCTTGTGGCTTGTGGCTTGGCATTTAGCATGACCATTTAAGGTGGCTAATTTTTTTGTAATTAAAGATTAAGGTTACACTAAAGTTAATTATTAATTATAGTACCCTCTGCTGACAGCTTGTCTCCTGGAATTGTCCCATTTGCAGGTGAGGATCCTCACGTAAGTTCGTCGGAAGGAGGCGTTGCACAAAGCATAGCACATTGGATTTATTGTAGAGTTGATATAACAAAGGTAGTAGGCCTGAAAATATACAGAGTACAGAAACAGAAACAGAAAAATGCATTATACCAAAAATATCAAAAAACAACTCCATCAAAAAATTATAAATATCATAAACGGGAAATCATAAGAGAAAAGATCAAAATGAAAAATATCAAGTAAAAAATAGCAAATGTCAAAAGGATGGAAATAGGGAAATGAGAAGAAAAAAATAAAGAAATAAAAGAGGCTTCTATTGAAGTCTATTTTAATAGAAAAGAAAGGGACTTCATTCCAGATCCCAGTATAGCCAGAGAAAAATCATTTTTTTGCAATAATTGTCACACACAAAGCTTTATACATAAAGTAAATCCTGAATTGCGAATAATAATAATAATAATACAGAATGAAGAAGGAAAGAAGCATGAATAATATTCCCTATTCATTGAATAATAATAATAATGATGATGATGTGACATACCATGTCCCAAAGAACTGTGGGAATTGCGTTGTCATCGGAGAGCACGGTTCGGAGGAGAACTAATATATTGTAGGGTGTCCATGTAACAATGAATGCGAGTAGGATGGCTGAGAGTGTTTTGGCAGCCTTCTTCTCCTGTTTCTTCTCTTGGTTCTTCTTCTTCTTCCTCTTGGGTTGAGCTTGAACGATGGGGATGACAGTTGTGGTCGTTCCCGACAGAGTTGTTGTCGAACCTTTTCCTGTTGCTGACTGCTTTGAAATTAATTTTGGAATTGCGGATGACTGTCGTCTCCCAACAATCCCACCACCCGTAACCCCACCAGCTCCAGCTCCAGTTACTCCGGCTGGTGAGCCGGGTCTAACATAATCTGGATTGGATGACACTATCTTAGCCTTGGCATGAATGGGCAGGGGCGGCAATGGACCTGGTTCCTGAATCATTCGTATACTTGCATTTTTACCTTCGGTTTCACCTGGAATTCGAATGAGGATTGTATACACTGACTGAGAATCTGGAAGTTTCCCATTTGAACCTAAGAAATAAAGGCAATTAAAAAAATCCAATGAATTTACCATATCTTTATTATTATTATTATTATTATTATTTTTATCATTTAAAAAGTACATCAAGTAATTAATAATTAAGTAGAGACTGACCAGTGGGAACGGTAGAGATTTGCGTGGACTGAACGGCACTCACGACAGAGTCCGTTCGTCGAGTCGGAGTTTGTGCGAGGGGATCTCGTATAACATTTAGCGAAGTGCACCTAAATCACAAGCACAACCAAATAAAAATACACATATAAATATTAAGATTCTTTCATATATCTTTTTCATATAGATCATAAAAAATCATAAATTTTCATACACTACTTTTTATTATTACAAAGTTCATGTGTTTTTTTATTATTGAAATTTAAATTCACCTTGAGACGGAGCTCTGTAACGGAGTTTCAATGGAGGCTGGAGTCCCACAGCCTCCCGGAGAAGCATGTTCATCTTCAACATCCTCCACATCACCTTCATCCCGATCCACTCGACAGAATCGGACAAATGCATAACACAGCTCCGCAATACAATGCCACCTGCTGGCACACCAACGTGGAAGACACTGAAAACAACAACAACAACAAAAATATAAATATTATACTTGTGGTTTTATTAGGGTACTTTTATCTTTTATCTTTCAGTATTCAGTATTCATCATTCATCATTCATAGATCAGACAATAAAAAAAAGTTATGGATTCATAAACTTTTTCTATGAGACAGTAAAAGTTTAATCCGGTGACTTTTTCCTTTTGATTATTGACTTGTGACTTGTGATAGAACATTTTAATTCAATACAAAAAGAGTAAAAATCATCAATAAATTCATTTCATGCCACTATTTTGAATTTTGAATCATTCCAATTCAATATTCAATGTTTTTTATCTCAATCGATTGATCTTTCAATTAATTTTTCAATGTCCAATGCCCAATGTCAATCCAAAAATAATATAGTTAGATTACAATTATTCTAGATGCTCAAGTTTTTCTTGAAACAACACCTACAATTCCCCTTGTACCGAGAAAAAAGATACTTTGAAATACTTTAAAATACATAATACATCTTTCTTGTCCTCTTACATTTTACATTTTTAATATTTTATACTTTACATTTGACGTTTGTACTTTGTACTGAAATGAAAAGAAGGAGAAGGAGATGAGTTGCTAAATTCCAAGGATTGAAAAAGATTATGTAGCTTAAATCACACACACTCACCACTCACCACTCACCACACACAACATATAGCTGTATACTGTATAGCAGAGCGCAGCACACTAAACCAAACCAAACCACGCTATACAAAGTACACATGATACATCCTGAAAGTAGACGTTAATACATCTAGCCGCGTACACTATAGACACACAAAAGAATCAAAGAAGTGGAATGAAACCGTAGGAATTCTAGAGTAAAATTCAGTCACACACACACACACTTTTTCTCCCTTTCTCTTTCGTTTCCTTTATTCCCTTCTGGAACTGCCGTGCCGACTCTGACTCTGACTGTAGCTCTGCATATGTAATATGTATCCCTCACTCACTCTTTCACTCGTTCACTCTTCTTCTTCTTCCTCTTTTTCTTCCTCCACTCACCCACTTTTTCTCCTTCTCCTTCTCAGAATCCAAAATCTGTGTGGTGAAAAGAATATGGCGTAATCTCATACGTTAACATTAGTCTTCAGCTGCTCTTACTCTTATACTTTTTCCAAGCGACTGGGCTTATGTATGTGTAATGTGTAATATGGAATATGGAATATCTACGTTTGGATACAGTTTGTATGGATATGGGATTTTTCCCTTTTCACTATCTACATTCTACATATCACATATCCTGTAGAAATAACGTGATGGCGGCAACGGTAAGACGTGCTTCTTCACTTTCTATTCTGTATACATTTTGCACATTTTGTACATATGAATACTCACAACAGCATTCTCTTTCCCACTTTCCGCTACTTGAATTCATACCGAGTTTTGAGTTGTACATGAAAATAGACATGTAGCATCTAGAATCTAAAATGTAGAATGTAGAGTGTAGATGGAAGAGAGGAGAGAGAATGGAAATGACTCACCACGTATGAGAAATTGTGAATTGTGAAAGATGAGGAGTGGAGAGTAAAAGTGGAGAAAGTGGAGAAAGTAGAGAAAGTAGAGAGGAGAAAAGAGGAAATAAAGGAGAAAGGAGTCAAAGTACAAGTAAAAGTAGAAATTGTGATCATTACTTATAAAATGCATCCTTGAAATGAACTTTTAGACCAAGATCGAGATCCAGAGATCCAGACTCCAGACCGAGACCACACACAATTTCATCATGTATGCAAAAAGGCACCAACCGAATGAATTCGCATCTCCGTCCCCATTCTCCATTCTCTGCACACTGTTCTCTACTCTATGTTTTCCAGTTTCCAGTTTCCAGCCTCAAAGTCTCCATCTCTTCATCTTCATCTTCATCGCCTCCTTTTTCTCTCCTTTCCTGTGTTCTTCATTTTCTCGTCCCCATTTTACATTTCATCATTCGCCATTCTCCTTTCCCCATTCTCCATTCCTCTTTTCTATCTCTTCATTCAGGAGGAAAGCAGAGAGGAGAGGGAATCACTTCTCCTTATGCACATACAACATCCATACATATACATAAATACATGCAGAGAAAGAGAAGGGGAAGGAGAGTAGAAAGTATAGCACTCTGATCTGAGATCTACCTATCCATCATAATACATTTTACTATAGGTACATTCTTGCAGACGTTCAGTTGGGCTTGGACTTTCAGTTGGGCTTTCAGTTGGACGTTCAGTTGGAATTGGACCTGGAGCAAGAGAAAAAATAATAGGACGAGAGGACGAAAAGTTGGAATTTGGAATATACTTTTACACATGTATACCTCGAAATCTTTGACAAGGAAAAAACTTTGTCTATTTCTCTCCTTTTCTAGTTCTAGTTCTAGTTCTAGTCTGTGGACCGTGGACCGTGAACTCGACTAAACTCAACTAAACTCAACTGTGCTCTGCTGTTCTGTACTCTGTAGTTTGTACTGAGGAACTAGCAGTAGTCATACTTTTCACTCGGATTCGGATTCGGAATCGGAATTCGGACTCTGAGTAAAACTACAGCTAAAACTTGGACGTCGATATCAAGTCGACTTTCCTTTGAATATGTATAATGTATAAAGTATATGCGTTTAGCAGTCAACTCTGACTTGCACACTGTACAATGTAGTTTGTACTTTGTACTTTGTACATTTTAGATTGTAAACGTAGAACGTACGAGGTACGAGTATAGAAAATGGAACCTTTTCATTTTCCGCTTCTTTCTCATCTACTCTCGAGTCTAGAGTCTCTAGTTCTGCATGACGCTCACTCTCGTTCTCGTTCTGGTTCTGGTTCTAGTTCTACTTTTACATGTACTTGTACTTGTACTTTTACTTCTGGGCTCGGGATGTGGATGTACAAGTCGTGAATGTAGATGAAGAAAAGAAAACTATCTCAACTAAAACTCTAAGGACAACACTTGGATCCCTTATACTTTATACTTGCCAGAAGAAAGAAGAGTAAGGAGGAAAAGAAGAAAAAAAATTCGGATACAGCAAAGACGAGGAGGATGGCGATGACGATGACGAAGACGAAGAGTAGATGAAAAGGGAGAGACAGGATAAACTTTCTCTTGCTTGAAAATGATGTCAAAGAGAAGAGAAAGAGAAAGGGAGAGGTGGATGTTGGATGTTGGATGTTGGATGTGAAACAGTCAGTGAATCAATGACTAGATAGAAATACATGTAGATATAGAAATATGTAATGTGGAGATACTAGTAGGAAAATATAGGAGAAGGAGGTTACTCCTTACTCGCTACTTTCACGTCTTCTAGTCTCATCATCATCATCATCTTCATTCTCTTCCTCTTCTTTCCTATTCGCCTTGCTCTTGCTCTTGGTCTTCATCCTGCTCACGGTCACGATCAAAGCCAAGCCAAGGAACACTCAACAATATTCTACATTCGACACTGAGTCCGTTCTCCGTTCATCTGTCAATGCAATGTACAATGTACGCTTCAGTCTTCAGTCCAGTCCGAGTCCAGTCCAATCTTGAATTTATTCCAGTCACTGGACATTCGACTCGTATATTCCAATATTACACACACACACGTCTCTCACAGCTCAACTCACAGTCAGCTACACACGAGACACTGTGAACTGTGAACACTAGACAGAAGACAGAAGACAGAGGAGAGAAAACGCAGTAAGGACAGAATACATAATACTTGTGAATTTTCATTTCCATGGACTCATCATTCCTTGTCCTGTCCTACAAACTACAAACTACATACGACATAGATGCAAGTCTATACTTTCTACTTTATACCTTTTACTCTTTATACTTTATACATACAAAAGGCAAGGAAACATCCGTCTCAAATTTTGAATTCTCTGTGACTCTTGCGAATCATTTCATTTCATTTGAGAGCCTCCACTTTAACACAAATACAAAAAATATGAATATAACTTTTTCAATCCCCCTTTTTGAATCCAATAATAATAATAAATTACAATAGCATTTGAAGATTTGCTACACTTTACATATCTTCCAATAAAAATCCACCCTCCTTAAAAAACTCACAAGTATATTTTTTTTACAATAATTCGTCTTCAAAACTACTGATGCATAGTTTCTAATTTCAATTCACAGATCTTTTGAATTTTGAATGGTACGGGAAATAGAACATGCAAAATAGAAAATAGAATTCGCGGAAACGTAAAACTAAAGAGCTAAAAATAAACATTTGAAATTTTGAAAGAGCCCCAAGAATTTTGAATTGAGAAATATCAGTACAGAACATCAACTTGTAGTATAAAAACATGTGCCTCTTAAAACCCAATTTTCACAAGTATACAAAATACTTTAGGTACATTTTATATGAAATGAGCATCGGCGTTGTTGTCTTTGTCGCCAATTTCCAAGAGTAAGTATAAAGTGAACAATGTACAACGTACAATTTACAATGAAATGGAATGTAGGATCTTTGGTACATGTGATATGTGGGTAAATGGTAAATAGTAAATACAAGGACGGAAACGACAGCGGGTCTGAGGAATGGACCATCGCGATTCTCCATCCTCCATTCTCCATTGTAGTATTCTACATTCTAGTATTCCAGATTCAAGATGAGCGGATGAAGAGAAATAAATAGAGGGGAAAAGTTTACATCGTTACATATTACATTATATTATATCATCTTTTGATACAATATATTATGGGAAATCATATTGTACAAAGTTGGAGAACCACTGACTCTATTTCTCTATTTCTCTCTCACGCTTTCTCCATTCATCCAATGTGCACATCGTCTGCCATCAGCCATCAGCATTACCATCATGAAAGAACGTGAGAGACAGCAGAGCAAGAGTAAGAGAGAGAAAGAGAAAGAGAAAGAGAGGACGGGAACTACAAGAGTCAGAGTCAGAGAGAAAGAAAATGGAAGGAAACGGAATGAAAAGATAAGGAGAATGAATCAGACAGACACAGAGGGAGAGAGAGAAAGAGAGAGAGATAGAAAGAAGAACGGAGACATTGAGTCTAAGTAGAAAGTACAGAGTACAAGACGGTGAAAAGAGGAATAGAAATTGAATTTTCCTTCGGAAATTGACTGATAGATAAAAATAAAAGCAAGTTGTTACAATTCTGTCATAGACCGTTTTCTTTTTCCTCCATTCCCGTTCTCCAGTTCTCTAGTTTTCCACTTCTTCAGTTCTCTAGTTTTAGTTCTTGTTGTCTTTGGCTTTGGCTTTGGCTTTGTCGTTGACGTACCTTGACCTGATCGTCAATGTAGCCGAAACAAAATATGAGAAGATGAGAAGAAACCCACAATTCACAATCCCACTCTCTCACCATTTACCATTCACCATTCGCCATATCAACATGAACATGAACATCAAGAACAAGAGCAACAGCAACAGACAGATACAACTACAAACTACAAATATCAAATATTATTATTATTATTATTGTTACTTGTACTTTGACGGAGTTTATACTTTTACTTGTACTCTTTTGACTGGATCTAGATTCTAGAATCAAGATTCTAGATTCTACATATTGAACCTTCTTTTTCTCTTCACCATCAAATCAAAGGGTAAAGAATAACCAAACCAGGCCAAGAAAAGTTAAAGTTGGAGAAGAATACAGCTATCATAATAGAAAACAATAAGAGTTGTATCTAAGGTTAAGCATTATATCTTATATCTTCTATCTTCTTGTGGTTGAGTTTCTATTTGTAATACTGGTGTCTGGTTCTGGTTCTGGTTAAGGATGAAAAGATGGAAAAGGGAAAAAGACATGTATTTTGTCCATGTCTTGTCATATGTTATACAATTGTATGTATACTTTTGACTCTACTTTTATCTCTCATGTCTCATGTAGTTTATAGCAGTGGAATAGATTTGAAAAAAAATCAAGTAAGTCGAGATTCGAGTTTAGTAGAATATTACGCTTGTATATTGTGTATTGTATATCATATCATTTCCTTGTTCGACGTTCGTTCTACGTTGTATGTTGTATGTTGTTCCTTTGGGTTTTGGGTAATCGTAATCGTAATCGTATTTCTGTTGCCGTACAATATGAGACATGTTACGCAGTACACAGTACACATGGACAATGTATACAACATCCAGTATAAAAAAGATGGAAACAGAGGAAATGCAAAAGACCGAGAGGAGGAAGAGGAGAGTGATCCATCCAGAGAGAGAGAACAAACTACTAAAGACATAAAAGAGGAAGTACAGAAAGACGGAGAGAAAGAGAGAGAGGATTTTGAGACTTTGTCCTTTTTCATTTTTCCTAGCCTCACTAAATATCATATTTCTTCACTCACTCCCTTTTTTCCTCTGCTTTCTTTGTCTATCTTTTTCTCTTCTTCCTAGTTTTTTCCTCGTGTAGTCAACTTTCTGCGTATCTTCCTCATATCCATTTCCAACTCCATCTCCAACTCCAAGAAAAGTCCAAAATCCAGAATTTAGTCAGAAAAAAGTAAACGTCTTGAGTCTTGAGTCTTGAATGTCTTAGAAGAATATGATTTTTCATGTACAGGAAAAATGCAAAAACTACATATAGGACGACGACTGTCGAAGGCTGTATTTAATAAATTTATTAATGTATAATGTATAGGTGCTTTATTCCTTTACACTCTTTCACCTTTCAATCTACTCTGGAGTCTTAATCACAGATTCTACACTCTACACTATATTAAAATCACTTTGGCATCCATTCATTTATCAAAGTGGTCTAAATATATTAAACGGGGTGAAAATTTTGTACCCATAAAAAGAAAACAAAGTCATAAATTTACATGGAATTTATAGGGCAAACTTTGAAAGCTTTAAAATTGTAGACTCTAGACTGTAAAATTATTATGTATACATACACACAATCATAATATTCATTCTGCACATATTTTAATTTTAAACCTTTGCAAATTTCTGAGCAAGTACTCCAGATTCAAAAGGGTCTAGAATCTAGAATATAGATTCTAAATCTCAAGCATCTGGGAAATAAATTAATACTAATGATTCTGTGAAAGTGGACATGTTGTGTATTGTGTGTTTTGCGTCCTGTGTCTTGTAGATGCGGAAAGATCTCAGAGAGATTTTAGCAAACTGTCAAATATGGCACTGGAATAGTTTAAAAGGTCATTAGCATCCACGTCTCAGAAATTATGAAACACTCGGAATTCAGTTCTAAATTCAACTCCAAGTCCAACTCCAAGATTTCAACCCTAGTTCCAAGTTGTAAATTCTAAATTCTCAACTTTCAATTCTCAACTCTCAACTCACCACTGAACTTGGAACTGGAAACTGGAAACTCTAAACTCTAAACTCGGAACTCGGAGAGTGGTGAACCAATTTCAAAGTTTCTCAATTCATATTTTCTCATTTCATCATTCATATATGTGCTAATGTTCCAACACCATTTCTTTGTGTTTCAATTTCACGTCTTTCCACATCTCGTCCTCCATCTCTGTCTCATTCTCCATCTACGTCTTATTTTGTATTTTGTATGGTCACATCACTTTTGTTTTGTCTTTAAAATAGTGAGCAAGCTGCCGTTTCTAGCGGGTCTAGCGTCCTGTATCCTCTGTCTTGTGTCTTGTGTCTTGTGTCTAGTCAAGTCAAGTCAACATCCAGGGAACTTTGCCCGAAAAGTTTTGTTACCATTCCGAATTCATGTTCAGCTACAAATTAAAAGGATAAGAGTTGTACACTGTACACTGTACAATGTACACGTATAAAGGAGACAAGAGAAAAGAGAAGGCAGTATAAAACATGTGGAGAGAAAGACGAAAGAAGAAACAGGGACAGTATGTTCTTGTTGGATTTGGATTTGGATTTGTATTTCTATTTGGATTTGTATTTGGATTTGGATGCTCTTCCTTTCCTAATTCCTATTTTCCTATTTCTCAACACTCGAGTCTGGAGTCTGGAGTCTCAAGACAACAAGAGCATATGGATAACGTATAACGTATAATGTATAATGTAGATAGTGGATCCCAGAAACATGGATCACCAACCTCCATCGGTTTGACTTGGCCTGGCTCAGCTTGGCTTGGCTTGGCTTGCTTTGGCCTCGTACAATGTTGAATGTAGAATGTAGAATGTAGAATGGAGTATGGAGAATACAAATAAGAAGAATAAGATGATGTGAAATGAAGAGAGAAAACTCAAAGCCAAAGCCAACCTCCCCTTTCTTACTTTCCTACTTTCTTACTTACTTACATCACAAACAAGATAGTTTACCACGAACCCAAAAGGAAGAATAAGAAGGAGGGATAAGGAGGAATACATATCTTATGATTACACTCAAAACATGAACATGAACAGGAACAAGAATAAGAACAAGAATAAGAACAGGAAAATGAAGACAGAGAGACAAAAAGAGAGAGAGAGAAAGTCCAAGTTCCCAGTCAAATCCCAGGAAAACCACGCAACTTTCTTCTTTCCCTTAAAAAAATTCCTAGTTTTATTCTCTCGAGGCTCGAGAGGTTTCCTCGTTCTTTTTTCTTCTCTCTTTTCTCTTTCCATTCTTCTTTGTGCATATAGATTTGTAATGTGTAGACTGTAATGTGTAGACCAAACCAGTGAAAACATGTATATTTATATGTACAAAGTATGGAATAAAAGGTACAATGTACAATGAGAGTTGTAGATACTTTCTTTCTCTGTCTTTTCATATCTAGTTCCATCACTCTCGTCTGTTTTTATGTAGATAAACTTTTCCCTTGTACAGATGAGCTCAACTGGAGACTGGAGACTAGACTAGATTCGAGGACTTGAGCTGAAGTTGAAGTTCATCGAACATTGAGCATTGAACATTGAACATTGAACATCGAGTATCGAGTATCGAGTATTCAAGTTGGAATTCCAAATACAAAATCTGGAGTTGTGCTCCGAATTCCGAATACAAGTTTTCAACACAGAATTATTATGAATGAAAGATGGAGAGTGGAAGATGGAGAACGGAGAATGGAGAATTGAGAGGATGAGAAAGGAAGAGGAAGAGGAGGAAGACAAAGAGAGGGTAAAAGTACTTGTTCTTGTACTTTTGTATCTGTGGATAGCTGATAAAACATAAAACATAGATGTTATATTCTGTAGAATGTAGAATGTAGAGGCTTTTTCCTTTCCCCATTGTTTCCCCATCTTCTTCTCCTCTCCTCCGTCTGCCTCTTTGTCTTTGTCTTGGCCTCCCTCCTTTTTCATACTTGAGCAGACATTGGTATTGATACTGGTGTTGAGGATTCCCGATTCCCGATTCCCGATTTTCGAATCCTGATTCTTGAATCTGGAATCTTCATTCCACATCTGAATCTGAGTTGTTCGGGAATGTAAAGATATCTTTGGAGAATAACAAGAGTTTCCCTTATTCCATCCATCCATCTACCTTTCAATCCATCTGCCAGTCTCTGATTTCTAACTTGTATTTTCAATCTACCCATCTACAATAGCTGTATTATTCAGGAAGACGAGATGAGCAGAAAAGTAAAGATACAGAATACATAGAGAGAAAACTATTGTCATTTTCACTGTCATTCCAATTCTGCTCTATAGGAAGAATGTATTATAAATTCAGTGATGTACGGTTTTAAAAATTCTGGATGAAAAACTGGGAAGAGCACCAAAGCATTTTTTTGTCATTTGTTTAGAGTGTGAATTTTGGATGAGGATTGACAATCTTGAATTTTTAGACAGTATTTTTGATGGTACAGCGTGCATTCGAAAAATTATGTTGATGGAATAGTTTCAAAAATCAAGTTTTGTATTAATTACTAATAAAAGTCTTGATACAATAATTATTATTATTATTATCCTGTGATCTTTTGTTCAAGATAATTAACCTAGTTTTTTTTCTATCCATTGATTAAAAACTACAGAAATACAGAAAATTACATTACATAGCTTTGCATCAATAATGTTGGTATAATTTTCTATTGTTTTAGTGGAGAACAGGAAGGCCGGAAAAAATGGTTGGTGTTTGGTTTTGTTCTTTTCAAGCCATAGGAGGAGAAAATTGATGATAGGGTTTTCAATCAAAATATTATAGAGGAAGAATTTTACATGTAAATGGATATCTAGAATCTAGAAAGTAAAATGTAGAATGAAAGTGGCATGCGATGGAAAAGAGGTAAAACAAGCAAAATACAGTAAAAGACGGCAGTAACAGGTAGATGTATCTTGTATATCTTGTTTGTTGTACACTGTACACTTTAACTTTGTGCCGCGTAGAATGAGGTATTGTTTACATTTTCCCTCTTTCAATCTTGTTTCTTTAATCTCATTCATGTGTGCTTTGTGTCCTATTCTAAGTTGCTTATAAAATTGACTGGAGGGTATTCCTTATTCGTTATTCGTATTTACAAAGTTTTTGTAATATGGAATTTGAAACTTCCCCTTTCCTCCTTTTCTTTTCCCCTGTTCGTTGTTCGTTGTTCATTGTTCATTGCTCATTGTTATTTCTTATTTTCAAGTCAGGCTTTTTGCTTCCGTTCTTTAATTTAATACGATCATGTGCATAAATATTATATAGAAAATAGAACAGACAACAAAGTTCATGTTTCATGTTAAATTTCTGCCTATTTCCAATACTCAAAAGTTGGATGTTGGATATTATAAAATTGGATATGCACAGGATGAAAGCGTGATCCTTTCTCTAAACTGAACAAGATTCGGAGTGGTGTGGTGCGGTGAAAGGAAAATATAGAAATATGGAAAAAAGACAAAAAAAACTAGTTTGTATAAATAGTTGTCTTTTTTTCTCCTTTCCTGATACCTCTTAAACATAACCAATAACCAAGATGAAACATTACATTAGGCTAATCATTCTTTTTTTCCGTTTTCCTCGTCTATTCTTTGAACATTTACGTTGTCCATTGTACATCTTACTCTTTTAATGTTATTGGACATTATTTTCCATGTACATCTTGTACATTTTGTACTTTGCATTCTGTATTCTGTACGACGTACACTTATTGATTATTTTGACTCAAACACTTGGCATATTTTCAAAATCTCCATCTTCTTTCCTTATCTCCATATTCTATATTTTATACCCTGTGTTCCAGCTTTCGTATTCTAGTTATACTCCATGCTCGATATATTTTGGGTATAAAGTTCATTCCTATTCATACATTTATTTTTTGAACATATACATTATACATGCAAACTTGCACGTGGACATTTACAGGAAACTTGACTTGTACAATGTACAATTTTATTATAAAATACAAAAAGATGTGGAAATCTTAATCAAAATTTGACGATTTCTCAATTCTTGAAGAAAATTGAAGGGAATTGAACCAATAGGAAAATAAAGGGTCTCTTTACAATTTATACGAGTTTCAATAGTTAACTATTCACTATTGACATGTTTAAAATTCAAAATTCAAAATTTCTGTCTCTAGTCTCGGGATATTCTTTTTTACATGACATGATTTACACATAACACATAACACATAACATGGAATATTGAATATTGAATCACTTGACACCTTTTCCTGTTTCATGTACCTACGTTTTACATTTTACATTTTACACATGTTATGGCTGGAGAAAAATAAGAAAAAAAGTAAAGGTGCTAGCTTTTTCAGTACAAGTTTACTTTGAACGTGGAGTCGTTTGACTTTTGACTTGGAGTTTTGAGCTTGGAGTTTTGACTTATGAGTTTTTTGTCATTTCCATCCATTTCATGTCTTCTAGGAAGTAGTTTGCTTGACTTGACTTAAATTGGACTTCCTTTGACTTGACTTGACTTGAGACTAGAAACTATAGAAACTAGAAACCAGAGAGAGAAAGTAGAGACGCAGAAAAAAATGGAGCGTGTACAATGTACAATGTACAATGTACATTTCCACACTCCACGCTCCACACGCGTCTGTCATAGTCATAGTCATAGTTTTGTACTCGTTGCTCTTTTCTCAATGCTCAATGCTCCTTGGTTTGGTCGTAGTAGCACAGTGCAGTCATCATATTTTATAATAGTCAAGTACAGCATAAATAATGCAAAGTATCTTGTTCCACTCACATCTTCATACTATTCCCATTCCAATGCACAGTGTACCCAGTACACAGTAGACAGAAGTCACCATACGCACTTATCGTTAGACAAACACGAGGATTGTGTATGACACCGTCACCGGCAACGGCAGAGGCATAGACATAATATTTTGTAGACTGTAGACTTTTTGAATTTCAAATCCTCCATTCTCATGCTCTCCGAGTATAGGATATAAGATATAAGATATAGTTAGGCGGACAGAGAAAGAGAAAAAGAAAAAGAAAGAAAGGTCCAGACTCAGTCTCAGGCTTAAAGTAAACCTCGATCCAAGATCCTCGATGCTTGATCCAAAATTCCGATTCCGATTCCGATTCACATTAAAATGTAGATATTCCATGTGTCAGTGGCAGTCGGGAAGAAAAGAGAAGACAACTAAAACACGAGCTCGAACAAGTGAAAGTGGAAGGACAGCGACAGTTCCTGATCTCGCCAAATGAGAGTACACTAAAGTTCTCCACTTATAAATGTATGAACTCTGTACACTTTCTCTCTTTTTCCTCTTGTCAGGGATATTGCCATTACCATCACATCAAATCAGGCATCAGATATGAGATATGAGACATGAGACACGAGACATGAGACCAAATTGCTAGAGTATGAGTATGTATTTTATATTTCGTATTTCCTATTTTGTATGTGAACTACTTCATACTTGTGAACAATTTCAAAGGGAGTAAATTCATGTAATATTTAAGTACGTCACTTTTATAATGGATAATATATGTAAAATGCTGAAGTAAAAAAGATGTCCAAAAAGTGTAAAATGTAGAATGTAGAATACAGAATATTGAAACAGAATCAGATGGCACAAGTAAAATCAATCTCATTTTATGCTGGTTGAAAAAAGTAACGTGGTTGTTTGAAAGATTTCCGATTTCCGATTTCCAAATTCCGATTTTGACAAGGAACAAGAAAAGAAAAGAGAAAAAAGAGAAAGATACAAAACAGTCACAGGGAAAAATCAGACATGGGAGAAAGTAGAAAGAAGAAAGGAAAAATACTTTCACCGTAGCTCTTGCTCCAAGCTCCAAGCATCAAGTATGTTGAGGATGAAATGGAAGAGAAGAGAATGGAATAAAATAGAGAATAGAAAAGAATATAATATACTAGACCAGATTCTAGATTCTAGATTTTGACTTGCACTTGACTTGTCTACATTTTAAATTGACGGGACATCACATCACGTCACAAGTACACTCTCCTTATTTTCACATGTACCATGTACCATGTACCATGTAACAATGTGTGTGTTTTCTCTCCGCTTTTCTCCTCCTTTCGCTCAGTCAGTCATACGACTAGTACATAAACTAAAAGTTAAATCCATAATGTGCCCTCTACATCCAATGCATCTGTTCAGTTTCAGTCACGACTCTCCGTCTCTCAATCAAACTATAAACTGGAACTGGAATTCAAACTCAAATTCAAATGTATGTATAGTACTTCTCGTTCACTCTACTCTCCACTTTCCACTTTCCACTTGGCCTCTCTTCCCTTCATTCCTACACATATGCAGAATGCAGAATCCAGATACTTTAGTCCCTGTTCAAATATTTGGGTATTGTGTGTATTTTATTTTATTGTGTATTTTTTACTTTATGGAATGGAAAGGAATCGAATAGAGAAAATACAGTACAATACTTTGGTCTAGTGTTTTGTTGTGTTGTGTTGCGTGGTTTGGTCTGGTCTGGTTTAGTCTGGTCTGGTGTAGCGGTGAGATTGGGTAAAATAAGTAAAGTAACAACATCTCCTGTTGCAAAATAATAATAGTATAGAGAATAGAAAGTGTG
This sequence comes from Sminthurinus signatus, assembly GCA_019776565.1. Taxonomy (NCBI): domain Eukaryota; kingdom Metazoa; phylum Arthropoda; class Collembola; order Symphypleona; family Katiannidae; genus Sminthurinus; species Sminthurinus signatus. The sequence continues at coordinate 8,164 of JABASP010001454.1, read as the reverse complement.
CCCTATTTTTTTCTCTTTCCATCTTTTTCAAGAATATATAGTCGATAGTAAATACCACATGTAAATGGTAGATGGTAAATGTATGTAGTATCTAGTACATCTAGCGTCTAGCATCTACAAAAGCCACGAGAACAAAAGAATAAAAAATCATTGTGTGTGTTTTCCCGCATATGAAATGGAAAGGAGAGAGGAATTTTCATCTACTTGCAACTTTATACCATGTACTCTGTGCTTTGTGCTTGGTACTTTGTACCTTGTATTTTGTATTGAACTATTGAATTAGATATAATAGAAAGATATGCTTGAATAAAGAAAGAAGAATGAAGAATCAAGTTGTGATCATGAAAGAAAAAAAGAACGTCAAAAGAAAAGTCCTTGTCTTTTGTTATGCATGAGGCATGAGGCATGATGCATATAATAATAATATTTACAATTTACATATGAGTACTTTTGCCAGAAAACAGAAAAAAAGATGTGCATAATATCAACAATGGAGATTGGACATTGGACACAATATATGCTGTATGCTGTCTACCTTCAAGTATTATATTCAATATTCTCGTTTCTCGTCTTACAGTAGAATAAAAAGGTTAAAGGAAATTATTATTAGTAGTCTTATAAACTTACGGGTTTTTGACGATGAGCAGGACAAGAAGCGACGGTTTCCAAGTGATCTTGACATATACAGGACTCTGAACGCATCCTCTTCCACTCTTCAACATCCACAGCCTCGTCACTGCAAAAAAATAAAGAACAACAAATATATTAGTACCCTGAAAATTATTATGCATTTTGTTTAACTTTATGTGTTTGATTTTCGATTGCAGTAATTATTATTTAAGTAAAGATTATCATGTAAAATGTTAAGGTATCTTTTCTTAAGGGTAAACAAAAGCATTTTAAAAAATACAAAATACAGAATACAAAATTAAAAAGGAAACAGAAATTAACTTTTACAGCATAAAAAGCAGCAATTTGAAAAGGAGAACTCAACCCTGTGAACAGAAAGAGTGTGGAAATAGTATCTCCAAAAACAGTTAACCGTTAACAGTATAATACAGAGGAAATTTAGAAAGAACAAAGTAGGTACAAAGTGCGGTTGTCGTTGAGTTGAGCATCGGGGATTGAAGGACAGATAAAAGTCAATCCAAGTTTAGTTTTCCCTGTGGCGGTTGTGGTCTCAATAAAAGTAAAACCAAGAGGAACATGCGAACATGACATGAAATAACCATACAACTTGAACAACATTTTTATCCTCCTTCTCATCGAACATTTAAAGGTGCTGGTGCGGACTCTGTTCTTATTGTTAGTGCTTTCTACTTTCTACTTTCTACTTTCACTGGGAATGAAAATGAAAATGAAGAGCTTTGGAATGATGTGCACTTCATCCATAAAATACGTAGTATTATTGGGAGTTGGGAGATTTACAAACATTGTACACATATCCATTATCATAAAATTTTTACACACTTGTTTGTTGTTTGTCCAAATTCCAAAGTGTATATTGAACATTGAACAGATATACATTTAGTATTTAGTATTTAGAGCCCATATAAATTGCTATAGTTTCCCATTTCCGTTCTTTTCAGTTTTGAGCATCTTTAATTATTCCGTGACTAATTTCAGTTCTAGTTCTAGTTCTAGTAAATGAAAAGCTGAGTGTTTGTTAGACTGCATACTGCATACATGATGTATCATGTAGTTTATTTCTACAACAATAATGATAATTGTTACACAACTGTGAACCTAAAACTGAGAATGAGACGGAAGTTAAAATTGAAACTAAAACTAACTGTTTGACCGTCAAAATTCCAAATGACAAACCCCGAGCTCTAAACTGTAAACTGCAAACGGAAGATCTATGTATCTACAAAACATCTCGAGACTCGCGACTCGCGACTCGAGGCTCGAGATTCCAGTCTCAAGTCTCAAGTCTCCACTCTTCTTGTCTGTCTCGCGCGTTGGAGATGGAAGATGGTAGATGCTCAAGATTCAAGATGAAAGCTACTTGAATGACATTCAATGTTGAATATAAAACGAGAATTATGCATCAAGATCTCCATTCCATTACAAATTTTTCCTACACAAAATGGAGTGGATTGGAGTTGGAGTTGGAGTTGGAGCGGTAGCTCTGGCATACGATAGCATGTAGTCTGTAGTTTGTAGTGAGTACTCAAACGGCACAATTGATGGTAAAAGGCGCTTTTCCATTTCCTTCCAAGAACACTTGTTCCTTTTCCTTGTCTTTTGTCTTGATGTGCCAGATAATGTATAAAACATAAAGCTTCCTCCTCACACAGACACACTACTGCTGATGTCTGCTGTACATGGGATATCATGGCATAGCTGTAGCTGTAGATCTACACATAATTTTATACTGCCAAGTACAAGTACAAGTACAAGCACAAGTACGAATACGAGTAAACGAAGCAAATAGAAGCTAGAACTAAAACTAGAACTATAGATGATGATGATGATGATGACATTACTTTGAAGATCTTTTATTTGTCAGGCACGTTTTAAATGTCGAACTCAAATATGTGGCTCAACTCTACTCTTGCTCCTCTTCTCAATTCCATATTCACATTCCCGATTCCCTGTTTCTATGTACCGAGCACCGAGCACCAAGCACCGAGTACCCAGAACCCAGAACCTAGAACTTTGTGTGCAGTGTGCAGTGTACACTGTACAAGTATTCACATTCTCGGATTGACTGACTGACTTTAATATGATTGCAATAATAATCTCATGTCAAGAAAAAAAAGAAATTTGAAATCGACCTCAAACTCCAAGTTCCAAACCTCAAAACGAGCTCCCTTTCCACATACTAATGCTCAATGTTCAATATTCAATAATATAATATAATATGAGTACAAAGTTGGGCTCACAGAAGAGATGGTATAATATTGATATTGATATTGACAAGACGAGGCGAGGCGAGGCACGGCGGATGGAATTCTAAACTGTGTATGATGTTCGTAAATATTATAGATTACACAAAGATATATCTGTAGATTGTAGATATACTCTTGTGATATGGAATATGGATATGACCATGGATTTAAAGAAATGGAGATGCCAGAGACATAATAAAGATGCAAACCTACAATAAATTACGAGGAACATGTACACATGTACACATCGTACATAACATTTAACATCCAACATCCAAATGTGTTCAATGTTCATGTGCTGTATAATATATAACGTAGAGTATAGAGTACACGTGTGGATATAGATGTGGAATTTGCCCAAAAGTCAATCCAGTTAAAATGTGCTATATTCTCTGTTTTGCCTCGAGCTTGAGTTCCAGCCCCGTTTTTTCTGGATTTTTACTAGGACGCAGAACGCAGAAAGTAAAAAGTAAAAAGTAGAAATTGGAAAGTGGAAAATGGAACGGAGAACTTTCAGTAACTCACAAGTATACGTGTGTATTTGAATTTGAATTTGGACGGTGAGCACTGAGGACATAGAAAAAATGCAGACTTTAAAAGTCAGCAAGGAGGAAAGCTGTTAATATTTCCAAGCAACTCTTCTAGTTTTCTAGTCTTCTTGTCTTCTTGTGTTCTTGTTTTCTACCTATTTTCAAGTTTCATGCCTCAACATCAAAATCAACATCAACATCAGCATCAGCATCAGCATTACCATTCATTCCATTGCACACCAGTCTCAATGCTTCTTATTCCAGTTCCAGCTCCTACCGTTTGATTTGTCCTAGAGGAACGAGAGAAATGGAAAGGAAGGAAAAGGAAAGAAAGATTGAGAACGACAGAGAAAAACAGAGAGAAAGTAAAAAAGATTCTGGTTGAAAGAAATAGAATCGGAGGTTTTTTTCTCACTTTTTCTACTTTTTTACTTTTCCCTCATCATGCCTTTCAACTCTCAACTTGGTGTTTTCCCGATTCCCGGGCACGAAGCTCTTTCTCTCTTTTTTTCTTTTCTTTTTCATTTGCTCTGCTCTACTCGACTCTGTTCTGTTCTGTTCTGTTCTGCTTAGACCCATTTTCCATTTTCCATTTCCCTCTTCACTCTTCCTCCTTTTCACTTTCAAGTCGAGTACCATTTACCATTTACCGTTCACCGTTTACCGTCTACGCTCTTCCCCCAGCGGCAAACAGGGAACAACATTTGCAACAGATGCCGATGCTCCCATGCACAATACACCGTACACTATTCAAATAGAAGATGGAGAAAGGAAAAAGGAAAAAGAAAGAGATGAGAGCCACAAAGTGAAAACCAAAGCAAGACAGAGGAATCTACTCATCATGAGCCTTCGATATACGATATACGGCGAACAATGTACAATGTAATACTTGTTCAATATTATTATGTATTATGTATTCTGCACCATTGCCAACAGTAACAGTGCCAGCAAAAGAAGAGGAAGAGAGAAAAAATACTCTCTCTCGGTTGGAAGTTGGAAATGAGCAGATCCTCCCGTCTCTCTTTTGTCTCTTGTGTATTTCATATCCGTTTCAAAAGTATATACGGCATATTAGAAATTCCACATTGTACATTGTACATCCTCTGCAATATGGAATATGTAATACTTGATACTTAATACTGCTACTCTTTTTCCATAATTGTTGTGCAACTCAAGAGTGTTACATAACACGGTTTACTGTTTACCTTTTACCTTTTACAATGTGCAATAGCCAAGTAAATACTGATCTATTTTTCTAAACTGAATACCGAGTTTTGAGCCCTTTGTGTAATATGTAATATGTACTCATTTCGAAATTCCTAGAATATTTTGCATTTACTATATAACTACTCAAAGCTTGTCTACTCTTCTATATTACATAATACGTATCAAAACAGTACTGGCTGTAGTTTTTTTTGTCACCAGTTCATTTAATTATAATTTATAATTAATAGAAATGCCAACCTGTGGTTGTGTTTTTTAATATATATAGTAAAAACTCACTGTTTACTATTACTCTCTTATTTTGTTTTTACTATCCCTTTTGCCCCTTTTTTACAGTGGGTACAGTTTAATTTGTTGTAGTCAAGGAACTGATTAGTGATTAGTATTTGCTTCCTAGAATTTTTATTCAAATTCCAAATGCTACCAAATAAATGGTACATGGTTCATGGTTCATGCTATATGAGGTTTGAAGCTGTGCGCGGGCTGGGTTTGGTTGTGGTTAGATATTCCATGGAATTGTAGGATTAAAACCAAACTGTGCTGGAATAGATATAAAGTTTAAAACAAGAGGAATCTTTCTCTCTATTATTTATAGTTGATAGTTGGGCAGTTGAAAGGAAATAGTTCGGAATTCAATATCTGATATTGTGTCTTTTACATCTCATTCTCTTTTTCGTAGATAAATTTGTTTTATCTTTTTTACACACATCTTTTGACATCTTTTGTATCTATATAATTATTTTTGATTTCAATCTTTTTTCGTTTTCTCTTTTTTTGTGTCTGTGTGTGTATTTATACATTTGGGAGTATGAGAAAGAGAAAATAAGTTGGAATAAACCTGAAGAGTTTCTGTTTTGTGTTTTGTTGCTAAACAATTTCAGTAGATTTCAATAGGTCTCAGGCACTCTTGTTTTTTTCTTTCTTTCTTTCTTATTCACCATTTCAGATGCAGATTCGAATTCAAATTCAAATTCAGATTCAGATTTCCACTACAACACGTACATGTATTTTGTATTTTGTATGTACTAGAAATTTACATATTCATGGGTTACGGGGAAAGTACATATAGTATTGGACAACTCTCTGCATCTCTGCATCTATAAAACAGAGAGTACATAAAATCTCCACTTGTATCCAGAATCCAGAAACTGGAGGAGATTCCTCTCAAATTTATAGTCAAGTTATAGAGTGTAGAATATACAGTGTACAGAGTACAGAGTACAGGGACACGGAATCAGTTTTTCATTGCCGAGAGGCCACAACATAACCTATCTCTGAACAATGTGAAATCTACATTCTACATTGTACATTGTACATTGTACATTGAACGTAGACGCTAGATTCTAGATACAGAGAGTGAAAAGTAGAGAGTAGACAGTACCTTGTGCATGTTTAAAAAGGTCTGGGATCTAAAATGGTGGATGGATGTTTGCCTTGATACTGTATTATGTACATGGTAAATTTTGGAAACTGGAACTATGCGCTTTTGTCATGTGCAAAATTCACTGTAAATCCAGGATCCAGGATCTGGATCCTGGATTCTACAGACTAAGAGAAAGAGAAAGAGACGGAAAAGAGAAAGAGGAAGAGAAAGGGAAATAAAAGTTCAAGTTGTGAAATCCCCAATGTTTTTATAATAGAAATGTCGAGTACTTTGGTCTTTCTGTCTGTTCAAACAACCAGAGAGAATTTGACATGTGTAATGTGAGTAGTGAGTACATTGTACATTGATAGATAAGCAACCCCAATGTACGCACTTTTATACTCAAAAGTTTCACATTCTAAAGTCTAGATTCGACACTTTCTCCTGTTCAATGTACAAAATACATCTAGTAAAAGTAACATTTGAAACCAGGAGAAACATCACGAGTAGGAAAAAGGGAGGCCGAGACCCAAATGCATTGTGGCAGTGTAACCTGACTACTTGATAAACTTTTAGACGTGTACAATGTACAAGGTAAAAACCTATTGGTGGGTTGGTTTGGTTTGGTTTTGCTCCTTTCGTTATTGAAAAACTACTATGAAAGATGAAAAAGTAAAGCTAAACCAGTTTGACAGATAGACATAAATAAAATCAAAAATCAATGTATCAAATATCAGATAAAAACGTTCGTCCTATCCTGTGCTGTGGTCGGATCAAGCATCAAGATAATATTGATGATATTTGATAGCTTTTTTCAATTCGGAACCTTCTTTTTTATTTTTCGTTATTGTTTTTAGTTTGCTCCAATTTTATCGTATTTTATTGTATTTATCCAGGGTTCACGAGTAGAGGAAAAGGTAAACTTTTCGATTATGTCGATTATTTCAATTCCTTGTTCTTTGTAGGTTTTTTGTTTTTGCAAATAGTAAAAAGTACTTGTACAATGTACAATGTAAATATTATAAATTATAAAGTCCACTCCATAAATAAGATATTAAAAAGGCAGGCCTCATCTCATTTGACTAATATAATATTTGGTTAGGAGATTTCAAAACCCTTTGTTCTGATTCAACTTTCAATATTCAATATTCTACTTAACTTTTAGTTTTTAGTGGTCCACTTTGACTTTGACTTTGACTTTAAATACATGGGAACAAAAGCTGACTTCAAAAAAGCAATGAAAGTATTTTTTTCAAACATGCTTCTTTTTCTTGGAACAAACAAATACGTCAAGAATAAAGAATCAAGATTCCAGAGAAAAGAGACAAGAGGGAGGCGGAGGGGTCAAGATTAAAAATTCTGGAAGAAATATTGAAGATTCAGGATCAAACTTTTCCACCATGTACACAAAATAACTGTATGTTTACTATAAACAAGGCATTACAATTTCATGAAGGAATTTTTGAATAATATATTTCAAAATTTCAAAGCTCTGATCTTTTTCTCGAGGCTCGGGACTAGAAGTCTAGAGAAAAGGAGTAGAGTAGTAGTAGGAGAAGGATGGTGCGGAAAAGATGAAGTGAATAATGCATCCTGGATTGTTTGTATCAATCTCCCTTGTTCTAAATTCATGCGGAAGCTGTTTACTGTTTACTCTCTTCTCTGTATTCTGTATTCTGTATTCTGTACTGCGTACAATATTAAACTTTTGTTGTTGTTTTGTTTTGTTTTATTAAAAAAACAAGGACGGAGGAGAAGAACGCGTATGTTTATATTACGCGTTTACAAACCAAAACAAATTCCTCTCGTTTTTCAACCAAACCAAACCAAACCGAACCAAAGCAAAGCAATCCAGTTTTCTCTTCTGCAATCCATAATAATAATTTTATGTACACATATTACACATTACACACAAACACACTCCCACTTCCACAGCTTCCGTCTATATAATACATAATAAATCTGAGACTAGGAAACAGCGTAAGATATGATACTTGTACAGTTAACACACACACACCAACGGAAAGAAGAAAACCCATGGAAGAAAATTAGAATTGTTTCTCCACTAAATACAAAGCACACAAGTAATGTGAAAAAATCACAGAATGCTTTAGTTACGGTTTTGCGTATTTCAATGTAATTTTACTACAACA
>JABASP010001453.1:0-29212 GCA_019776565.1 Sminthurinus signatus | reverse complement strand
GGATGTGTAGGAAAAGATACATGTACATGTGCACACAAAAAAAAACACGCACACACAGTTTACTTTTTACTCCATAATCCAAATCCAAAACCAAAACCAAAACCTAATCTACTGGCCAAACATAGAGAGTGCATCGTCAAAATTAAATAGCTCATCGTACAGAGTACAGAATAGAGAATAGAGAACTGTATCAGGCAAAACGTCAAAATATTTTCACCCACAACTCACCTGTCATCTTCCAAATCTTTCGCTGTACACTTTTCAGCATAATCATTATAAGCATATGTGTTGTGAGTTGTCAGACGTTTTAACTAGATTTTTGATTTTCCTTTGTATTTGGGAGTGAGTATAAGTTTTGGAATTTTTCTTCTCCATGTATCACAAGAACAAAATTTTGATCGAGAATCGAGAAACGACTCATCACCTACTTTTGTTTTTTAAAACTAATAACTAATAGGATTGGTATTTCTGTTTTGTACATGATAAAAATAAAGGTGAAAAGTGAAAAGTGAAAAGGCAAAGACAAAGTCAATGTTGACAAAGTCTGGATATGGATTCTGTAGCTGATTGATTCTGGTTGTTTTTATCGTTTTGATAGTGTGATGTTGATAATAGTGTGTGAGTTGTACGAGTGTACTCAGTATTTAGATTCAGTGTTGAGTTATTTCCCAATGTGAATAAATAAATAAATATTAATGTATAAACAACAAAACATATCACATGAAAGCACTACACTCAATCGTACAAAAAAAGAGATCAGCTATTTATTATTTATCCACGTGTGATTCTATCTGTAATAAAAATAAATAATATTTAGCAGTGAAGCATATATTTATAATACAAACATGACTAAAAATGGCAAAGCCACTACTCTTATTTTTGCGTAGAAATCATCAGTGACAAATGAGGAAAATCATGGAAAGATGGAATATCGCATGTAAAAAGTGTTTTTACTCATCCACCTTTTAAGAATTATAACGGAATATTCAAAATGAAGTCAATATAGATAATTCAAATGTTTTACCTGTAATTGATGAAATGAGAATTACACAATTACATAGTAATTAATCATTTAACCTTTCAGCACATGTACAATGTACAATATACAGTATGTACATATCTACTTGAAACTCAAACTAACATGGAACAAAAAACTTTTAAATAGCTTCAAATACATTATGAATGAAACATGAGTAGCTCATTTAGCTCAGTTTCAAAACTATCTAATCTCACTACTGCTTTGATGAAGATGAGTATAATTAGCAGTTTACAATCAAACTATGATTATTTTTATGCTTTGGATCCTCACGTGTGTTATGTATTGTGAATTGTGAATTGTGACTTCATCTCGAGAGCCTCAAGTTGAGACTTGAAATTGTCACATTGACTGTTGACAAATGAAAAAAAAATTACATTCAATATCTTTGTAACTACCAACTACTTAACTTTCCATGAATTGGAAATTGAGACGAAACAATAGTAATTACTAATAATAATTATTATTATTATTTTTACTATTTAATCCTCTTTCCCCGTTTTAAAAATTTAAATTTGCTGCTCAGTTGAATTTTGAATACTTTGGAACTTTTGCACTTATCTATATAAATATATGAAAATGTAATTCAGAACGCCTAAACAAATAGACTTGTAAATACATATTATTATGTATTTAGAATACGCTGTACAAGTACCTACATTTGTGATTTGTGATAAATGAAGAAGAATCAATGGATTGATAATACTTTTATCTTGAATCGTGCACCCCATCAAAACTCGATTATATTACTTGACTCACAATCGACATTTTTTTTATTCATTATTTATTTATACTCTACTCTCTACTCCAGTTCACTGCAGTATGTACGATGTTGTAGAAGTACTTTGCCAATAATAATAATATAAATACCAGTAGCATGATGAGAATCGTAAATCAGAAATATCTCTAATTTTACTGGTGAAATGAGTCATACATACATAATACATATATATATAAATTATACATGAATATCGAATATCTCAGCATGACTATGAATTCTACTCACCTTTTATCCTAAACTCTCATATCTCATATCCATAAAAAATATAACAAATATAGGTATCAAAGACTGTTGCGTGTAAATAGTTAAGAGTGAACCTTCTTTTTTTGTATAACTACTTTTATTTTTCTGATAATATGAAAAATATTATCAGATAATTTATTAATATTATTTATTATTATTTACTCAAAATAAATAAGGAACCTACCAGTTTTTCATTCGTTAGTTTTTCAACATTAGTAGATTAGAAACTGTAACAGTGATATTGATAATAATATTTGATTAGACTTGCCGTGGAAGTATTAGTTTGAACTGCGCAAAAACGTCCAGAATTTATAATCTAGAACAATAAAAATAAATATCGGATGAATTTTGAATATATGGAACAAAATTATATTTTCCTTGTGAATTTTTACCGTAAATATTTTGACAAGAAAACATCTCTGGTCTTTCTTCATTTCTCGTGTTCTGTGTTCTGGAAAATTCAAGACTCAAGTAAAAAACAGAGAGTGTGGCAGAGTACACGAGTGTTACAACTTGAGACTTGAGAGTTGGGAGTATTGAATATTGAGTATCTTTGTCTGTCATCATGGACCTCTTGAAAAAATAAGTGTTTGTGTATAATATAATATTGTACATGCACATACATGTTATGTGTATTTATTGGTGTTACCATATTTAATGTTTACACTCTATCTATGTATATATGTATTCATAGACCATAGACACCAGACAGCGCTATAATAAATAGTAAATAGTGTATTCCTGAAAACGGGTTTACGTAAAAAACAGTACTTGAGAAATCGGCTGGTAGTCTTCAAAACTAATTTATAATATATTTCCCCGTACTTTTATAGTGGGAGGCCACAAGTCAAGTCAAGCCAAACCAAACCAAAGAAGCAAAATTGACTTGAATGAGGTCAGCATCAACTACAAGTTATAAGCCATAAATATAAAACCCGATGATTTTTTCCAGACTTCAATGTTGAATATTTTTCTAATTTTTTCAGTAAGTTCAAGTATAGTGGTGTTGAAATATTACCTATAGTCTATATAGTGAACAACTTCTTGTGAAATTGCAAATATTATTCTCTGTCCACTTTATTATTTTTTTGAGTAAATAGCAAATACTTTGAATTCATTGTAATAAATAATCGAAAGTAAAATTCACAGAATACACCATTAAAAGGTTCTTAAATAAAACTGAAAACGTAGTAAAAGTAAAAGAGTCCGAAAAATTCATGGAATTTTCAACTCAAAGCTCAAAAGTTAAACTAGCGGTTTCCTCTATAAATACTAAATAATGTATTGAATAATGAATAATATAACTACGTAAAAATGAATCATCAACATTAAAATTCTTGTAACCATAAACTATAAACTAAACTGCAAAAAAATATTAAATACCACAACCTACAACCTACTGAAATAAAAAGATTAAAAAGCCAAAGACAAATTGAGAAAACTCTCATTATCAAATTTCAAGTTGTACATTTTGTTTTCGAGATGAAAGATTCTTGTTTCTTGTTGCTCCATTATCCATTAATTTTCATCAGCACACTTCCAATTTCTAGTACTTTTAAATTTCAAATAAAGTTGTGTAAATAGTAAATAGAAAATCCAAAATACAGTGTAGCAAAAGAAGTATCTAAAGTCTAAAGAGAACAAAAATAGTATTACGGAAATTTTAACGATTAACTATTAACGATATTTAATATTTAGCTACTGTTTGTGATTTGTGATAAAACCAAGCAGAAGAAAATAAGACGACAAAGAAGAAGGTTGAATGCTCATAAAATTGACATTTATACTTTTGTGACTCTCTGACGTAATGCTAATTGCACTTGTCACAATTCACAATTCATAACGTCAATATTCAATATTCAATACCAACGGAAAGAGAGATACGAAAGCGTTTAACATTTTAACATTCAATCCAAGCTCCAGTTCTGACAACCGACAATTTTGAACAAAAACCCAAAACCACAGAACAAGGAAGACATCCCATTGTATTTTGTATATACTGTATTTTGTACAGAACTGACAAAAGACAAAAGTGAAAAGTGAAACCACACAACACACAATACACAAGGGAGATATGAAACAGAGTATCTAGTCATTTATTACACACTCTCTCTACTGTGAAACACTATCTACAAAAAATCCACTACAGTGATACATGCTTATTGTGTTTGAGGAGAAAAGTGGAAAATTTTAAAGATTAGAGAGTAAACTGCACATTGTACATTGTACATGTCTCAAGTGCAGCTGCAGTCTGAAGTGTGTAAAAAAGTTTTGTTTTATATTTTTTGGTTCTAATTATGACAGAGGTGCAGAATGAAGAATAGTGAGTGATATTCATAATTCGTACTAGTAATGAACACAAGCCCATACAGCTGTTACTGAAAACTGAAATAGTGGAAAAAACCATACGAATTCTATTTTAATTCTTAATTCCTTGTGTTTTTGTGACTATAAAATCCTCTTCGGTGTTTAGTGTTTAGTGTTTACAAACCACGAGCATGACTCTGGATAGAAAAGATGACGAAGGACATCAGTGTAATAAACAAGTGCAAGTTTAGAGAGTACAGAGTACAGAGAACTGTTAACTGTTGAGTGAAACGAACTCCCGGCGTGAGACACTTTTCTTGTTAACCAGAACCAAAAAATGCTACAGAAAAAAATTGTCTCGTGCCATACTCGCGTCTTGACTCTTGATTCTTGATTCTAAATTCTACAATCTCCATCAACACTTTTTTGGATAGCTTGACACGAAAAACGGAAGACTGAGACAAAAAAAGACAGAGTGAAAAATTTTCTTTTTGCACGCTTGTCTCTCTGAAAAGTTACTTTTTTCCTTTTCTATTCTCTGCCGTTTAAAAATTAAATCTGACTGCAGGAGGTTTCTGTGGAAAGTTATGTGTAATGTGTAGTGTGACATGCTACGCAATGATTTCATGTACTTGAGACTCGAGATGACAGAAATGATTCTTTCTAGAAACTAGAAAGAAAAGGAATAGAAGAAAAATATTAATTAAGAAACACGACAAAAATAAATAGTCAACATGATGAACGGAGATGATGACAATGAAGTGTTTGCTGACGACCATCGGGACATTGGTCATCGGGACAGTGATGTGTCCAGCTCTAATGTGTCGAGAAACTCGGCATCCACTGATAATGAAATTCGAGCAACACTCCGAGAACGGAGTAAACACAGTTTGATAGCCAAAAACTCTGTTAATGAGGACTTGGAGAGCAACAAAATCACTGGATACTTAGAAAAACGATCCAAAATGGTAAACATGCATTTAATTTATTTGACTTTTATCTTTTATCTTATTTCCGTTTTCCGTTCAATTTCAAATAAAATGCTAAATGGTGCTTTTGCTTTAATTATAAGAATAATATAATGGCTAAAAGGAACTAAAGTACTGTTTAACAAACACAGTGTCAAGTGTCAACACAGTCAACAGGCTTTTTGTTTTTCCTTTTATAGTTTATAGATGTAAATTTTATCTCTGACATTATAAATAGTTGTTATAAATCAAGAGACTTTTGTTTTAGGTTTTAGGAATATCTTTTTTTCTTATCAGTGTTCGTCTTCCGTTACTAATTACAATTTGAAATTTGAAAGTCGATATTGAATTGAGAATGACATACATGAATGTCGTTCTTTAATATCTCATCTCATTTCATTTCAACTTTCCAGGTTGCTACAATGACAATACAGAATATAGAGTCATACGGATATTATACATTTCTCATTTCTTTCAATTTCAATTTCAATGGTCAGAGCAGTACAGTGCGTAGATGGATTAAGTATAACAAGATTTTCCTAAATTTCATCAGTATGTAATTACAGTTGTATGAACAATAGGCACAATAGACATGACAATATACATCCACCGTAATTCGATCTTATAAGCTCCTCGGGCTGTTATTGAAATCATTTCATTTTTGTAGGAAATAATGCAATATAATATACTGAACACAGAACACAGACAGTAAAATACATATTTGATATAAACATCTCTATTCACTTTGTACTTTGTACTGTGTGTGTCATTTTAACTTTTATCAAAGCTCAAAGCTCAAAGCATTATTTACGAATCAAATTTCTTTTGACACACACAGTACAAAACACAAAACAAAAGATTGAGAGAATCTCGTAAACAAAAAACAAAAAACTACAAAAAGTGTACAGTTACAACCTAGAACAAAAAAAGTTAATCAATTTATATTTTATAAGCAGTAAGTATACTGAGTACAGGGTCTCTGTTGTTTTGTTCTTGTTATAAGTTATACGAGAGAAACCAAAACTATTCAAGTTCGCATTAAAATTACTATAATCTACAGTACAACAAACATACAAAATACAAGGCACACGACAAATGGAATAGGTATGTGTTTCTACATTATACATGAACTATATAATTTACTTCAAATCCATCTATTCAACACGAAATCCGATCACAATTCTCGGATTCTCATTAGACATTAGTATTATTTCTCCTCTTATCTATTTTACTAATGATCCTTTTTGTATTCTGATGTTTTTCTTACTGTTAGTCAATGTTCACTATGCAATGCTGTATGTTGTGTCTTTGCAACTTTAAATTTCAATGTGTAAGAGTTTTTTGGGTGGCCATATTTTTTCCCCTTTTATATCTTTTGTTTTTTTTACTGATTGGAGTAGATTCTAGTAGATGACAAAGTATAATATTTGAAAATGCTAAAGATAATGAGAACCTGCGTAGTATTTTTGTACTTGATCAATTGTTGATTATTGACTACTCATATGCTTTGAATTTATAAGGACAGTTTATTTATTTATGTCATATTTTGAGATGTGTTTCGTTTTGAGTTTTGAGCATGTTATTTACAGATGTTAGTCTCTATTAAGTAACACAGACCTATATTTTTTCGTGTAAATATTATGTGAAAATGGTGAATGATTGTGTCAGCTTTTACTCATTTTTTGTATGTGTAGATTATTATACGTTTTGGCAGGTTTCATACAGATTACAGATGTATGTTATCCTACATATAATAATCATGTACATTATGCATCTACTGTAAACTAGAGGAAGAAAATGAAAATGAGGGAAATGTTTTTTTAATTTTACACTGATTATCTTTCAACTCTCAAAATCTCACAAGTCAGTAGTCAGTAGTCGGCAGAAATCAGAAAGATACGAGGACAGAGAGGTGAGTGGAAACTACGTAAACTTGTACGATAATTAAAATTTAACCTTGAATTTAAAATCATTCATTCATTCCTTCATTCATATGTCAACTAATCACAACTGATGTGTACTGATATAATATCTGTAATAGTAAAAGCAGCGCATGTATACTGTGTACTCTATTTACGCTGTGTAGGATTATTATCATGATTCTAAAATCCTACTTCCAGTCTGTAGAGTGTAGATAGGTATCAGCATGCTCTTCTCTTTTCAATAGTATCAGCAGGATGTTGAAAATTGAACAACATTTAATTTTAAATCTCAACGCTCAATTTATTAGTATTCTCCTATTATTATTATCATCATCATCGTCATTATCGTAATCCAGAACTCGCAGACAGTACTCCTGTCTCTGCTCCCTGGACTAGGATACAAAAAATGTTTAGAAATTCAGCATTGCGTGTCTGTGAATTGTGAATGTGCAATATATTATGGACCCAATAATTTATTTAGCATCAGCACAATCAATGTTTACAAAAAGTTTTCATTTTTACTTCCTTTCCCTTTTTGTGTTAAAAAGGAAGCTGCATGATAAAAATTTTATGCATTTTCATAACTGCCGGATTTTCAAGTAAAATAAAAAATGGTTTTGACATTTTTAGTAGATTTCAAAGGGTATTTTAAATGCTACAGAAAATGATATAAAAACGTGTTTAATATATTTATTGAGTTTGGTAAAGACTTTTTAATTTTAGTTATGTGAAAAAATGGAGCATTTGCTATTTGCCATTTGGCATGCTATCGCTTAAAATTAGAACCTTTTCTATAATATTTGTTGTTTTGAGTTTTGTACAAGTAAAATGAATCTTCATTTGGCTACTACCGTTTGAATGTGGATGTATTTTTCTATACTACACAGACTGTGTAACACAGTACACGTGTAAAAGATAGCTTAGTGTGATTCAGAGGTGTGAAATTTTCATTCATTCACAAAATTACAGGTGGTTGTACCAACTACTATCTAAACACTAATCTCTTCACTATTCCGATGAATTATGAATTATTGTGAATTTGAAGGATAACTTTCCTCATGTTGTTACGCACTCAAAATCAAATCAGATTAAAAGGCTTAATTTTTTTTGTATTTTTAGCTCTAGCGTATCAACATGCGTGACTAGGTAAACCATGACTATGTTTACCATCAAGTATGTACAATGTACATTGTACATGAGCTTAAATGAATGAATACTATTTTATAGAAATTTCTCCACATAATTTTAAATCAGCTTTAAGCTTAACTAAAAACCAAAGGTCATCAAATTTAAGGTTATCTGGATTTAAACATAATCTTCATATTATAGCTACCAAATAATTTGAGGGAACAAACTGAAGTATGTATTGAACATTGAATAAGAAATAACTAACCCAAATACATCCTACACTCAATAAACATTAAACATCAACATTCAGCATATTCAACAGTAAACAAATTAAGTATAATATTTTACAAAGCTTGGCAAACAATAAACCGTAACTCCATGATTATGTGTTGGGTGCATACCGTATGATTATTGTAATGATTCAGATTGGAAGCAGAATACCTATATCATTTACTGTTCACTGTTCACTGTATATGTTAAAGCTATACTGATTTGGCAAAGTTGATCTCAATTTTTCAGCATTTTGTGAAAAGGCGAATTGGAAGAAGCCTGGCTTGCTTACTACTTGTATGAGATGCATGTACTATGTACTTGCTAATTAAGACCTTTCAACGCAATCTATCCACAAAATTACTTTTAACAACATAATTAATGCTTTATATCGAGACTCGAGATTATCGAGAGTAGTCTCGTCCTTGTATACTTTTGTTTGTACAATTAAACTTTTATCAGTGCTCAATTAAGTTAAATACGTTTATCTTTGTTTTTTTCACATTTGAGATTTGAGATTTGTGTATTCCTCTCCTGATGAAAAAGATATATACTTTACTTTTACTGAGCAGTCTATTCTTTTCTGTCGTCTAATTTCAACCTGAGTATTGATTATCATGTAATTTATGATTTTGTGTTACAGTAGCAAAAATGGAAAAAATACGGTAGGACACAGCTGTCATTTTGAATTTGGAAAGCCTGTAATTTCATAAAGAATCAGAATCAGGTGTCTGATTTTTTTTATTCAAAGCTTACTTTAAAGGAGTTGAATCATGGAACGCTGAGTGAGCTAAGTAAAATGTACACAGTATACTGCATACTGCATACACTTTGAGTTGTGAATTATGTATGACTTTGAATGTTGTATAGATTAAATACAGAGTATAGAAATTACTTGATCCATCTATTTAAATTATCCAATAGAGTTTAAGTGTCTTGTAATGATAGTTAGATTGAATATAGCATTAAAATGAACCCTTCACAAACATTCTTTGGATTAAGAGGAAGAAACTTGAGAGGAACAAGCTTGTCCATCATCGTATTCATGTTGAATACTGAACACTGAATACTGAATATTGAGTGTTGAGGGCTGAACATTGAACATTGAACAGTAATTGAGGCAGTAGATCTCTAAAAGTCCTTTCTTCTTCTGTCAATATTATTCTATTTACCACATGCATATCGGAACTTTTAATGTTTTGATCTTCCTGTCATCACTTCATCTCCCTTACTAGTATACAGTGTACCCATCACCATCTTCATTCCTACTTCTTATACATCAAACATGTCAGAGAGTTTGGAATTTCAATGCCGATTCATAAACTTTTTATAAAGATGAACATTTTTATATGTATGAGGAGAATTTGTAAATTACTGTAAAACCAAAAAAGTTCAAAATGATGATGATGATGATGATGATAGTAACTACACTAACCATAATATAAATTTTCTCTATATCATAATATTAGCTTGTTCACAAAAATGTTTGTGTTCACCAGTCAAGTATCTAAAAAAAGTGAATGACTTATAAAATGACACGACAATTACGTAAGGATAATAAACGGAACATCATTCAAACATTCAAAACAGAGTGTGAGATATGAGCTTCTGTTGTATACTCATCCATCTGTAAGGATGTAGTACAATCTAAAATCTACAATGCACAATGCACAGTGTACATATATTAATACAGAGATGTTTGTCGGAGGCCCATGAAATGAAACACAGTATACAGCAGAAAGATATGTGTATATTATGCATAGTCAAAATCCAGGCAAAGTCTGTTGAGAATCTCTCAATGATGATGATGATGATGATGTACAAGTGTGTAACTTGTAAATTGTGAATTACTTTTGCTCACTCTCACTCTCACAAAGTCAATTTCTCTCCCTCCAGAACACATGTACTTGTATTTATAGTAAAAAAAAAATCTGGAGTCTAGTGTCTGTGGAGACTCGAGGATTTGAGGATGTCACATCATCACAATAATAATTTAAGGCAACTCGCAGTCAGTCAGCTGCTTTTCCCTCTATTCTAGTACAAAAAGTACAAGTACTCTGTATTTATATATAATATACACTCTGCTCTGTGCTCTGTGCTCTGTACACATTCAAATGATGTTGATATGAACAGAGTGTAATTCAATCCTGCATCTGTCATCAGCATCATCATCATCATCATGACTACCACCAATTCATGCATGTTTATTAATTTCTATTTTCATTTTATAATTGTCTCACTAGATACTCGCAACATGCTCATGTACATATGTATGCGTACACATGTACAATGTACAGTTTGTACTTTTTACATGCATTGAACATTGAAAAAGACAGACATGCAGAATGCAGACATTTGAAATTTGAACATTTATACAACTTGACAACATACCGAGCTAAACTAAACTAAACTTATATCTATCTTTTAGCTTTTAGATTCACTCCGTGTCGTCTTGATACGAATTTTATACGAATATATACACATGCATCAAGTATACTTTTGACTTGCTCCTTGTTACAATTTCAGACTCACAACTTCCAAGTTCCAAGTGTAAATAAACGAATTGTTTCCGTAGTACATGTACAATGTACAATGTTCATTGTACATGAATACATATGAAATATGAAATGATGGTTTGTGACTGCACTGCGCGTTGGTCGTTGTCCTATTCTCCATTCTAAATTCTAATCTACTTTTCATTTTCATTTCGTATTTCATATTTCGTCTCATCTCATCGGATTTCCATGTTGTGTGCTGTCTTACATTATATTATAGTAGGTTGTATTCTGTTGTGTTGTGTTTAGTGTTTAGTGTCAGCTCAGATGATAAAATTTCATCCCCATTTCTTTCATTTGGTTTGGTTTGTTTTGTTTTGATCCCAATGTGTGACAGAAAGAAATATATGTAGTGTAAATTGTAGTGCATCGTGAAATATAAAGTGTACAAGACAAGTATTTATTTTTGTGGGGATTACATTTCTCTTTTCTCTGTAAACAATTCTTAATTACACTGACAATAATAAGTAGCAAGTAATATAATAAAGAATAACTTTGGTTTTTCTTTGTATAAAAGATACAAGTGACAAGTTACAAGTTGTTTCCAGTATTATTCATATATGTTAAATGAGTGGGGCAACCACGTGTTGTGTGTTGCTTTTTGGATTGAATTTTAGCATGCAAAACAGTAAATTTCCGACGTTTTTTACAAAGTGCTGTGTTTGTGAAAGAGTTGCAGGTTTAAAAATTGTGCAAATATTCTTTGTATTGTGAATTGTGACACATATCAAGATCAGACAAAAGACAAAAGACAAAAGAAAAGAAAAAAATCCAGTGGATTTTGTTGATTTGATCCACACTTGGGTTATCTGTCGAAATTGTATTTGAATATGCTGAATACACTCAATTTTACATTGTGGAAGTGTATTTTCTTGTTTATTGTATAAATTAAGAATCAAGTGAGTGGACGATATTTTTTATTTTTCTGTTTTCCAGTACAGTTTTTTCTGTTCTGTTCTGTTCTATTTGCATACGTCATGTATCATGTATGATGAACCGTAATATTTACCACACTTTATATACTTACGTTCTCCAGTGTCCAGTTCTTATCAATTCTCAAGTTTGCTTTTGTGTTTAATTGTGTGGGAAAACAGACAATATACAACCACATTGATTGACGACACAATCCCAACTTCCTTGAATTTAGGCATAACCAAACCACTGTATAAACTGTGTACTGTGTATAGTGTATAATATAGTTACAAGAATAGGCTTTATTGACAGGAAAATGCCTTACGAGTAAACGGAACCCTTGTCATCGTTTTCTTACTTTAGAATTTCTCAAATTAAAAACTATTGTATGAAATGTTTCTTCAAATTATCATGTAAAGTATTATGACGCACTAGACAAAATACCAAATACCACAATCGGTTGAAAATTTCCTCATCGAGCTGAAATCTGAAATGCCATAAAATAGTCGACTGCTTGCCTTGAAATTTTCAGAAAGAGAATCATGTTTTATTTGTTGATAAGCACTTCACGGTTCAGCTGAGACCGTTTGTCGTTTATTTAGAATCTTTTGGCTTATAAATGTTGTAAAGGTCATATTTTATATTTTTCGGGCATTCTATATTCTATTCAAGTATCAATTCATAGTGGAAAATTGGCTGGAGTAATAATACAATAATAATTATTATTAACAAGTCAAAACTTCAAAAGAACATTCTCTCGGAAGATATCGGAAATTGGACGTTCTCGCTGAATCTTAGTTAGTCATTAGACATTAGTCATTAGTCATTCCTAGTTATTGTGTAGATAAAAGTATGGACGTAGATGAATTCTGTGAACTATAAAGCTTCAAATTGTACACACGTATTTCATACGTAATATTGGTAATTGGTACGTTTGATAATCTCATTAAGTGTAAATGAAAACTAAAATAAAATTGTGAAGTTGTGTGTCGTATTTTGTATTTTGTATAATATTATTTGTGTGCATGCATTATGCATTATGGATTCCGTAACATTAATTCAGACCACGTTTATTTGTCAGTGGAGAACGGAGAATATTCAACTGTTCATTATTTATAACTTGTGCTGACGCTTGGATTTTTTTCTCTTGCCCTTTTATTCTTATATTTAGTTTGGCTGGAGAACATTTTGGTTCGTATTAGATGGTCGGTTGCTCACATACTACAAGTCCAAGTCAGAATATGAGAGTCTCGGTGCTTTTAATGGAAGTATCAATCTTGGGATTGCAACAAATGTGAGTCCAATAAAATCCAGCAAGGGATTCCCATTCCAAATTGTGACGAGAACTCAAGTTTATTATTTGGTAAGGGAAAACAAAAAAACATTTTATACTCAACTCTCAAAGCTCAAAGTTTTAAATAAATAATATCAATTATCAATAAATAGTTTTACTTAGAATTTTAAGAATGTACATGAAAAACTACGGGGAAAAATATTCAAGTAGTTGTTATAAATTATAAAGTATTTTATTCCTTTATTACAGAGAGCTCAAGAGAAGCCTCAGTTGGATTTGTGGTTATTATCAATTCAAGAAGCGGCAACAATCCCACCAAACATCTCCAATCCTATTTGGGTGGATCCGGGTATTCAATTCAATCGGTATTCTTTCACTGCCGCATCCCAATGGGTATGAAAATTATAAATAATAATAAGAAGTATTTTTATATTTTATAATAATTTTTAATTATTAAGACTCTATTATAAAATGAGTATTTTTCTATATTTTTTACAGTCACTAAGTGCCTCGACAGACGATTTGACAAATGCTCACACAATTCACAATCACAATCACCCTCAAACCTTTATTAAACCCTCAACCCTGCTGAAAAAGTGTCATAGTTTTGCCTCACTAAATTTCATAGGGAGATCCTCAAACTCCCACACAACTCAGTTTAAGAACAAAGCGGGCTACTACAACAACTACTACATTAATAATACTAATAACAACAATAGCAGTACCACAAATCTCTACAATAGTAAAAATGACTTGGCATCCTCTAATACAAAAACAAAACGAAGCTCAGCTCCAACTCCAAGCACAATTCTAGATCCAGATCCAGAACCAAATCCAAATACAGATTTAGAAGCAACCTCAAAATCCAACAGTTTAAATTCAGATGGAGAACTTCAAGAGAAAAAAGACGCATCTTTCCCCGCAAAATATCAAAATGTCAATGGTCATAAGAAGAACAGTGGTCTGCACAAGATGAGACATACTGCATCAATGATGACTCTTGATTCTAGTCCACAAGCGGGTGAGCTAAAGAGAGAATTGGTGAGGAAATTATCCATTCCCATGTCCGTGTCCATGCAGAATTCAAATTCAAATTCAAACAGTCAAACTCAGAAATCAGCAGGATCAGACAAGGCAAGTACTACGAATAATACCTACAGTAATTATCAAAATACTCCGGATGTTCATCACGACTATGACGAAATTATGGACCTCGACAAAGGGATTTATGAACCTTGTGGAGTCAATGTCAATGCCAATGTCAATGCCAATTCAAGTCAAAAAGATAATGAGAATGGTCGTAGTGATGACATTGATAAAAATCAGAAGCGACCAGAAAGTATTTATGAGAATATTGAAAATCCAAATTCAACTCCCAGTTCTCGTCAAGATGACCCGTGGGAGAAATTACCCACTAATAATTCCAACCCCAATTCCAATTCCAATGCTCCATCAAGATCCTCTAGTCTTCAAATGCTCGTAGATGGTCCACTCCCTTCACAACAACAACAACAACAACAACAGCAGCAGCATTACACCGGGGCTCATCGGAATGTTCAACGTCGAAGTCTGCAGCAACAGCGAGAAAGTACTGGACAAAACTCCCTCTTGTCCATAGCAGAAATCCCAGAGAAGGAAAACCTGTCCTCCTCTTTACCATATCGTCAAAGTCAAGGGGAATCCTTTGGCTCCTCACTAACTCTTCCTCCTCACATGTCCTCCACGTCTCTAAGTCAATTTTCCTGGGACAAGTCCAGTGAAAAGGACAGTGATACAAACAGCACGAGTAGTAATAATGAGAATAAGAAGAAGAAAAAGACGAAACGGTTTTCTGGGTCAAAAAAGGCTGGTAGTAGTATTTCTGGATTCTTTCACAAAATCTTCAACAAGGATAAGAAGAAAAAGGGAGATGAGGATCTGGAAAATACTCGAGATACGCGGGATTTTGTCATTTCTGGTCCAGTAGATTTGAGAAGGAAGAAGCATCTAGATAATATTAGTCAATCACTCACATCTCAAAATCAGAATCATCTTTTCTCATCATCATCCGCAACACTACCACCAAATACTAGGATTAATATTCACAACTCTAGTACAGTCATTCCATCTGTGGGGTCTAATCTCACACAGAGTACGAGCGACAATCTCTTGGCAGAACTTAATAAAAAGATTGGACAGATGAAGAGATCCAGTAGTAGTGGTGAACCAGTTTTGAATCAAAATCAGAATCAGAATCAAAATCAAAATCAAACTAGAGATAGATTTTTCCTGAGGAAAAGTCGGAGTCACTCTGAGCCGATTGAAGAAGAAGATGTTGGATTTGGGGAATTTGGGATGGGAAATCACCCAAGTTCCATCACAAGAAGTCATCCAGCAGCAGTAGATTCAAATTCCAATCATTCCAATTCCAATCGCAGTAGTTGTATGTCTTATTCCGGTGGGTCACTTTCACGTTCACGCTCTGGTTCTGGTTCTGGTTCTGGCTGTGGTTCTGCTTTTGGTTCTCAAAGAGGATCTATTTCTGAATCAGGTTCTTTGAGAGGACATGAAATTCACTCCACATCCGCATCCACACACACACTTCAAGCTTACAACAACAACAATACTCAACATCCATATGAATATGAATGTGAAATTGAGCAAGAGTACTTTACAGGAAAGAAGATTGAGAGTGAGTCTGAGGAGTTTCAAAAGAAACTGGCGAGGTTTAATCGCCTTTCCGCATCTCTTACTCCCAGTTTTGTAGCAGCATTGAGCCACTCCGTCAGCTACACCAGTAATGTTCTTCACCCCTCCTCTTCTCTCAATCTGAGTGATCACGCCTTCATCAATGGTAATGGTAATTCCCAAAGTCACAATTACAACTACAATCACAATCACAATAGTAATAGTAATACGAGTAATTCTAATCGAATCGGTCGATCACAATCCTGGAGAATCAGATGCTCCGATGAACCACCCCTTTTACCTCCAAAAAGAAAACAGTGTTTTGAATACCCCGTCTACGACATACCACGAAATAATACTCCGATTCAAAGTCAAACTCAATCTCCAACTCAAACTATTAAAAAGTCCACAATGGATAATTTTAGTCAGCCACTTCAAATTCAAATTGGTAGAAATTATGGCCATGGTTTGACCAAAAAGAATTCCGCTCCGGACGTTTCCTTTCAAAGACCACAAAGTGATTCCATTTTCACTTGCAAGTCCAACTCCAATTCCAACTCCAGTCGAAATTATAACTCCCTCCTCATGAAAAGTCTTGTAGAGCCCACTGATGACATTTTCCAGAGTCAGGGACAAAAAGACTCGAGTATTTGTAAAAGTAGTGATAATCAAGATTTGAAAAGTGAAAACCACAAAAGTTCCTCTTCCTCAAGTATCCATAAACAAACTCCACCAACACCACCTCCGAGACCACCCAAAAAAAGAAATCTCTCTACACCTTCAAATTCTGTTCCCTCAAAACCTACTGTTCCTCTTCCAAATCCAACGATTCCTCCGCCCCTCCTCGTGGAGCCGAATGAGTCAAGTGAAAGTGAAGAGAAAGAGAAAGAGAATCCACAGAATTTAGCCATGGAGAATGATGAAAAAACTGTGGATGAATTAACTTCTTCTGGTTTATTATGTCCTGTGGAAACTGTAGACAAGGGGTATGAAAACTGGGTTCTGCCAAAAGATAAGGAGAAAAATGAGGGTGAAATTAAAGAGGACACAAGTAGTACAAGTGAAATAATACGTTTGTCCAATAGGCTCACCTATACATCTGAAATTGAAGAGAAAGCAGGAGACTCGAGTGAAAACAAACCTGAGGAAGAGACTGAGACTAAAGAAAAAGACTTGGAAAAAGAGAGAGTTGAGAGTGAAGAAAGTAATGAAGTTGAAATTAAAGTTAGTGAGGATGAAAATGTTCAAGCTTCAAGTTCAACTTCAAGTTTTGAAACTAGAGATGAAATAGTGAAAGTTGAAGATGAGACTAATAAAGACGAAGATGAAAAACTGTGTGAAGTGAATGAAACTGGTAAAAATAATGTTGCTAGTGAGTTGAAAGATAAAGAAATAGAAATAGAAGTAGAGTCAGCCAAAGAACAAGAACAAGACGACCAAAAAATTGAACTTGTAAGTGAGCAGATTTCTAAAGTTGAAAATGAAACTGAAACTGAAGAGCATTCGTCAATGCCAGTGCCAGAGTTAGAACCAGAGTCAATCTTAGAGTCAGGCATTAATGAAGAAAAGCAAGTACTTGTTTTACCCGTTCCAGTGGAGACTTGTCAGGATGAGGATGGCACTGAGAATACCATAGAGTCAGAAGATTCCACAGAAGATGATGATACGTCTTTGTCATCCTCTCTTATTCAAGTGTGTGAGATCCTCGAGTCTCCCGTAACCACAACAATCGCCACACCCATGGAACAAGAAATAGTACAAGAACAGGACAAAAGTAAATTTATGAAAATGTTTGAAATGCCAGCTCGTCACCAAGTGGAAATTTTGGAAATTCCTCCACTCATTAGTTTACAACCAACAACAACAACAACTACAACCACAACAACAGCAAAACCAAAAGTGAGAGCCAAGCCACATAAATTACAAACCAAAGCTCAAAGTCCAACAAAAGAAAAACCTCCACCCAATCCCAAATCCTCACCAACACTGTCTGCAAAATCTGTGGACATTGACAATTTGGAAATTTTGTCCGATCTCTCCGACACCGCATCATCCCTTCCCGGTAGTCCTATTTATATCGGAGCAAATCCTCCAGATGTCTTAGCCAAAGAGAGAATACAACAATTATCATCACCAGAGCCAGAGCTTGACCAAATTCAAAATCAAGAAAACTCAAGAGTTTCATTGGCTGAAGCCTGCACAAACTTCATTCCTGAGAACAAGAAATCCCCTCTACTGATTAATTTGGATGATTCGGATGATAAATTTGACGACGGGTCTCATTTTTATGATGACGTCCCATTCGAAGATGTGACTTGTCTTGAGCAGGAAGAGAGTAAATTTAAGCTTCAATTTGCAACCTACCACGAGTCTGTTCCATGGGAAACGGTAAAAAAATTAAACACATAAAAATAATATTCCAAATTCCAAAGTCAAAGTAAAAAGTAAAACAAAAAAAGATTACATGTACTTAAAACAATTGTTGAGACTTGATTTTTGACATGATGTTTCTCTTTTTATATCAACAATAAATTATAGGTAATAGAGGAGACGGAAGAAGAAGTTTATGAAATGTACGATGACTTTCCAGCTGCTGAAAATCTTAAAGCCACCGCCTCTGTTGTGAGAAGTTGTAGTGTGGAAGGGCAAACTGCAGAACAAATCCTCGTGCCACTAGAATCCATCCGAAAATCTGGAATTGATCAACTTAAATCTTACCTTTCTGAAACTAATGAAATTGAAACATTCAAGACTCGAGGAACTATTAATCGTCTAGGCCATAGTTCAGCAGTTGCTGAACTCAAACAACTTCTTGAGAATGACAATAATACTAGTTAGTTATAGGCTACATAATACATAAGTTATGCATTATACATAATATTATATAGACTAATTTAGTAAGAAAAGAGCTTGTTCCTGTTTTTTAAAAGTTACGCATAATCATAAATCATAATCAATCTAGTAACAATAATAATAATAATTTTACTATACATTATACATTCATTTTGAATCAAAATGCTAAAATATTTCATAATATAGCATTATTTTTTGCAAGTGAGTCTTGTTTTTAGTCATCTAATGTAAATATTTAGAATTTATAAGGAAGATAATTTTAACATCTTGTATTATAATAGTTTAAAGTTGAAAGTTGCGTTACATATTTGTCATAAGTCATTAGTATTTAATATTTAGTATAGACCTTGTTCTAGTGTATAAACTTGCATTGGAATTTAATCCACACTGTAAACTTTAATTATTGATGTGTTGGAATAGTCATTTTTGTTGTTGTTTTAATTTATGCATTTATTATGTCAAATACGTAATCCATTCAGAAGACACAGATATTTTGTGCGTATCTTTTTAATATTTATATGTACTGTTACATATTTACATACCAATATCCAATACCCAAATGTTTTACACACACGATATACGATTTATGAATTCTTATGAACTAACTATTATCACAATATTATATGATGTTATCAGATTATTTAAAGTTCGAAATTCATTTGTACTGTATACATACATAGTTCACAATGTGCCTTGTGTCTATAAGACAGCATGTACAATGTATACATACATATAAAATATACATGTATTTAAGAAAATTAAATACATTTTCCCATGTGAAAACCTTTAAAGTGTTTTAGCCTCGTATTGAAAATACATAGAAAATGAGATGAATAATGAATAATTATTATATGTGTTTCACTTGATGACAATAATAAATTATAAATTATGTTGCTATATTTTCCATATTCTTACGATTTGCGATTCCTGTGTGCTATCCAAGAGACATGAGACGGATATACTACAAAGTATACCATGAGACGTGTATAAGTAAATTTTACTTTGCAATTAAAACTTTGTTTCTTTACTTGTGACTTTAATCTTTAATATATATGTGCTCCAACGCTTTAATGTCTAGTGGCCCCAAGAATTCAATAAGAGCAGAATACAGTTTTTTTTCTTCTAGATTCTAAATACATATTTTCTATCACTCTCCTCTCACTTACTTTGTTATCTTATCAAAAGTTCACCTCAATATCAGCAGATGATGCATAATTTTGAAAGGAGGAGTGCAAAAACTTAATCGTTGTACATTTTTGTATACTTTTTATATAACATAGTAAGCAGTAAATTATCTATACTTTTCTACAGTAGTTCACTGAAATATGCTCTTTTAGTTAGAAGTTACATGCTGTATAATATATATTTATTCGTTATTATATATTCAATGTATTTCTGTTTTCTATTCCTTGTTTAATCCTATATTCATAATTTATAAGCAACGTAAATAGTCAAAGACTCATACAAAATTTAAATACCTGAAGTAACTGAAGAAATTTTATATTTTTCGTATGCAGCGTGTCACTTATGTAATTTCAAATTGTTCAGCTAAATACATACTAATACGTAGTTCATTTTCCTTTCGTACATGTTACATGTACATATGTATAGTATGTAGCCTGCAAACTGCAAATGAAATGCATGTATTCTATCCATTGCACATTCATAAAATAGACAAAATACACGATGCAGATTTTTATATCACACACGTTTTACTTGAATCACTTGGGAAATAAAAATAAAAGAAAGAAAGAAAAAAATAAAGATGACTCAGAATTCAGAGTGGTCATGAACAAAACATTTAAAGTTCTCACCTATGAAATAATAATCATCATCATTACCATTGCTTCTTCATTAAAGTTTTTTAAAACCTCGTTTCCATTTTCCATTTTCCATCATGGGGGTAGTGTTCCACTGTTTTTTTTTATAAATTCTCAAGAAATATTAACCTATAACCTAAGACATGTGTTGTGGTTTACGATCAAAATGTAAAACAGAGGAAATTAAAAAAAAATCAATCGCATATTGTAGCACACAAAACATAAAACCAGTTCAGTTTTTATTCAATGTAATAAAAACGTTTCCCATCCGGAAGAAAGGTTTATGTTTTATATCGTTGGAAATTTCCATAGGTTGATTCCATATTCCTAATATGGATATGATGTGCATTTTGTACATGTGAATGCACCCAAAATATCTGTAGCTTGTGTACATATGTAATTAAATTATGCTGTCTACAATATACATTATACATCCATGATTAATATTTTAGGTACACAAGACGGATGAGCACTGGTCAGTTGTCAGTTATGAGGATGCTTGAGACTTGAGACCGAATAAACGGTACGTTAAACCATACGTTATAATAGTAGCACCATTCAATAAAACATTATAATAGATGTGCTTGAAGCTTGAAGTTTGAAGTTTGACGTATCGATAAAAATATGCATAGAAACTAGAAACATTCAACATGAATCATGTTACATGATGAATTATGAGCATGTATATTTTTATATAGAGTTCATCTTCATAGTCCTGAGTGCCTTGTTTTTTAACAATATATTTCAACTTGAGTACAATACAAATACAGGACAAAATGCATCATCAAATTAGCACCTATATACTTTATACTTATGTATTTTATACGTGTAGAATAAAGTTGACTTTTGATCGGGTTTTTAGGTTGTCAAGTTTGTACGGATTATACATCATACATCATCTATAACAAGTTGTTTCTTTTTCACATTTTTAAGTACTTTTACTTGTACAATGTTTGTTGAACAAATGATTTTACAAGTGATTCCAGAAAATTCGTACAAGTAAAAAGTACATACTACAAAGTGTAAAGTATTTAAAGTATTGCACGATACATGATATTTATTTATGGGAAAAGATAACCGGCATATTTAACATAAAGGAAGACCAAAAAGAACAAAAGCAGCAAAGAGGACAGAATACAGATGAATCAGAATGAAAATAGGATGAAATATGAAATGGAGGGATTCAATGAACTACTTACTAGATACTGCATATATATTTAAATTTATGTAGTATGAATTATGAATGTATGAATTGTGTGTACAGTTTAGCTTTTAGCATTGACAAGAGATTCTGTGTACTGGGTACTGAATACATACAAACAAACTTTGGACTTTCCCCAGCCATGTCTGTGAGCGTGTGGTAAAAAAAAAGTTTCATAATCCAGCGTCCAGAAATCAAAGTCCAAAAGTTGCATCGTAAATCGTAAATTGTTCAGCATACATGATACACATGACATTTGTCTATGTGGTACATGTGCTCAATGTTCAATGTGCACAATACTGCAGACAGACGCTATTTACTATTTACAATGTATTTTATTAATCGGCAGTAATAAAATAAATGATACAGTTGTATGTTGTATCAAAATAAGCATATTGCATAATATAAAATGTAAAAATATAATGCATATATTATATCACATTTGAGCTTCTATTCTCTGTTCTATACTCAGCATGTGGAGGATGCGGAATTGAAAATCAAACAAAGTACATTGAGATTTTGGGACACGCGAGAATGTGCACGAGGGAGGATGATAGTAATAATGTGCAGAAAAAGGAAATCGTAAAAAAATACTTTATATATTATGTGACTCGCCGGGTCCAAATATCCAAAAGTCCAAAAAGCAATGTTTAATTCTGACACTTGCATTGTGACTGTCCAGATATAGATAGTTATTAGACTTTACACATTGGAATAAAAGATGACCAAGAGTTGATCATCGTAAGCGTGCATGTACGTATGTATGTATGTAATGTATTAATTACATTATAGACAAATTGACATGTTATATATTATATCTGTATTGATAGTTATATCTATATCCTGTTACGTGTTAGGTGTGAAACTATAATGATAATCAGTATTCAGTATACATGTGACTGAACAAATCGATATATATTAAAAAATAACCAATAATAAGTAGCAATACAAGGATTGATTGATTCACTCTTTTGATACATGTTGAAGCATTTCTCACTAATCCTAATCTGAGAGAGAAGTGGACTTTAAAACACATTTGAGATATTATTACATAAATATATAAAGTTATCGACTAATAATAATAATAATAATAATGTCTGTGCTTAGTCTCTCTCTCTGTCATTTACCAGTGAACATTTGTTCAACATGTGAGGAGGCATTTTTTTTTTTAAATTGTTTATCTACTTATGTATAATATTTCATATTGACATGCATGTTGAGATATATGTACACATACATAAAAGCCATTCTATGTACCATGTACATAATATACATATGTATGTATGTATTCGTATTTATACAAAAAAAAGTAGAGTCCAGTGTCCAGTGAATATCTATCCGGCTAAATAAATGACCATCATCAGCATCATCATCATCATCATTGCCATGCTTGAGTTNCATGCTTGAGTTTAGTTGTTGTCCATAAATAAATAAAGACTGTATTTTGAAATACAAAAAAAATGATACATTTGTTAACACAGTTATTATGTATGCATGATTCATGCATGATCAAGTCCGAGGATGTTTAATGTTTAATGGGTTACAATAGCCGAAAAAAAAATCATAAGTGTGTTGAAAAATGCTGTGTAGTACTGTAAAATATGATTGAATGCACTTTGTACATAATATAGTCCAAAGATATTGTATGTACAATGTACACTATATACATACGAGCAATATTGTACACACAACACACACATTACATGTACATACATATATACATACATAGTTTAATACACTTGATGTCCATCAATTATTTGATATTGGAAAAAAACTTAGACTGTATAAGCAAAAAACTTATCATTTACTAGTCTATAGCCTTAGACGTCACGTATTTACCTCGTGTAATTATTAATTACATATCATATACATTTATTTATAGCATGTATGTATATTATACCTGTTTTTTTTCAATAGTTACAAAATACAAAATACACAAGATCCCTCACATATATAATATTATATGAGGAACATAACTGATGGCACAAACAACAAACAACTACACAAAAATATACTGTGAGTATAAAAAAATCCAGTGACACAAATATAAAAAGTATCATCTCTTTTTTCCTACCAAGATTTACTATGAGAAATATTCTCCTGAGATTTCATAGGGGCAAATGAATTGAAAATCATAATATTTATAGCTGATAATTAAAACAAAAAATTAGTACATCATTAATCATTAATGTCCTATAAAAGTTTATAAAATGTACATACTAAGTCCACATTCAATAAAACAACAAATCGAGGTGCACATATAACTGAAGATTCACTGTATAGTTCATATTGTGTGTTCTTTTATTTTGCCTTTTGCCTTAAGCTAGAGAGAGAAAAGAACCAAATATGAAATCAGAGCTGGATTGATCCAAACAGAAAAAGCTAGTTAATTTGAGTTTGGTACAATTTTAATCACAGTGAATTAAACGATATTTAATATTAGACGACTCACTTGTTAACTTTTTATTTATGGTAGTACTACTCTCTCCTGTGTGTTCAAAAACTCCAGTCTTATGGAGACAGCAATTAACTCTGGGATTTTACTCTTTCACTTAAACCACTTTTACCGATTCTTCAAATCATGACTTCTACGCAAAAAAATATAGAATAAGTAACACAAAATACAACAACCAAAGATTTTATTGTCTGATTTTATAATATTTATTTGTCACATATTTATTATTTAGTAAAGTAATCTATTAGTGTCAAGTTGTGTGAAGGCATTTAATTACAATTTACATGTAGTGTGATTATTCCTGCTATTACTTATTTTTTTTATATATTTTTTTTATTTATTCATTTTTTAAGTATTATACATATATTGTTATTGTGAGTGTTTATACATTTTATACTTAATATTTAATATATATTTATTCTTAAAGTATTATTATCTACAATCTAAATATATATACTACATATTTTATACTGCTGTGACATCATTAAAAATTTTAAATCGTTTTAAAACATATAACAAAAACAAGAAACACTAAAATAATTAAGAAGACTTTTACTTACATATGTACATGATGAATTATGAACTTTGAACATTATATACATACCAAAAGTCAAAAGTGGTAAATCAAAGGACCTCTTAGACAATTTTAAAAGAAGAAGAACAAAAACAAGACTTAACAAATAACAACCAAGTTAATGTGACCAAACGTTTGTCAGCAAATCAAAACGGAAGTTAGTTTCAGTGTGTTTCAGCTGGGTTCCATCCGGGTTGACCCTCGAAATTTTTTCCAATGTTGCAAACAAAGAATTACACAATTTCGTCGACACAGCAAAAAATAAACTTAAATTATGCTGCTGTAGGACATGTAAATGATCAAAAGTCAAAAAAACTATTTAAATTTGGACTAAGGTTTCACCTCAGCCTAGAGAACCTCAATTGTGATAATAATTCATCATCAATAAACAATACAAGCAATATTATGCCTTTGACTGACTCAAACCATCACCATAATCATCATAATCATCTTCATCATTCCATATCCCCCTCTGGTAATTAAAATTAAATCAAGTTCAAAATTTCTTGTTAAGACATAAAAGTATTTATAGTAAGTATTAAGGTATTAAGTATTAAGTATAGACAACAGACGATTCAAAATGGGTTATTAACATTACACTGACTTTTGACTTGGAGATGTTGATATGATAAATAGTATACGCTATATAATATGTATCCATTACTGTCACTCTGATATGATGTAATTTGATAACAAAAGATGATAATATTATGAAGTATATATACATAGTTAATTTTGCATATATATTATACATGTCTATTATATGTACATAAAATGCTCAGTTTGTACATAGTGTCTTTGTCTGGCTAGGCTATGATCATTATCATCATTAGAATCGTCTATAAGTATTTAAGTACTGTTATTGTTTTCCTTATGAACCATATCATCCATACAATCAGTTTTAAATATTGTTTTGACGCTATTTATCTGAATTTTGAATAACAATGGTAGTATAAATCAAATTGCAGTATCATAATACATAATATTGTAGAGTGAATGAAAATAGTTATTGTGCTTGTATTTTTTTTTGCCTTGTGTTTACTATGTAAGTAGTTGCAGTTTGTATTTAGTTGTAGTCGGCGTAGTTTATTTAGAAGAAAGTGCTTTGATTTTTCATTTCGAAATCTTTTTAAAAAAACTATAGGTAATTTTGTTTTTGTCCATTATTTGCGTCTTGAAAGAGTTGAAGGGAAAAGTAAAAGTCTATAATATTTCATAAATCATAAACATATTTGTAATATTTACCTTATGTTCTATATTTACATATGTATACGAATGAGCAGCTATGAAATTGAAGCAGTGCATTTCATGATTAGTTTTAACACCAGAAAAGTTCATATATATTAGAATAATATGTTGTGTGCGGAGTGTGTGTGTACAAATATGTGTAAGTGTGTGTGTGAGTAACTAAGTGAATTGATTCCAGTGTCATTTACAATAATGTGCTTGTGCATTATAGATATTCATATATATGTATCTTTGACACACCATGTATTATGTATTGAGAATTGAGAGACACTACATTATATTATGGAAATGGCCTAGCTATACAGAAACACACACCACGAGGGGAATGCATGACAATACAAAGGTCACCTTTTCTAACTCTGATGAAATGTGTGTGTGTACTATGTACTAGATGTGCATAAACATAAATATATATACATGTGTTTGTGTACTCTTTATCATTTCCAATTTTAATGCTGGTGGACAAAGGTCGCCAGTTAGTAGCAATAATTGTAAAATAATACATACATGTGCATGCAGCTAATAGTAAATATGAAAACACACGCACATTTATATTTAGCATAGTAGAGTACACTTCATAAATCCTCGATTCAGGTCGTTTTTTCCATGATTCCACGTCCTTTTCGTCTTTCAACTAAGCAATTACCCAAGTCGGCAAAAATTTTTAAGGGTAAAAAAAATTGGTAAAAGAGATTATTATACTTAAATAGAGAGAGAGACACACGTCCTCGTAAATCGTAAACAAATAGAAAAAACTAGCTCTCTGTGTTACACACGTTTTGAACATAATAATATAATATGCTGTAATAATAAAGCTCCTATATATCTAAATATTAACATTTTATCATTATAATATATTCCTTCTGAAAAAGAAGAAAATAGAAACTAAACATTTAGAATATAATATAGAATATAGAAAATGGACAGCAAGTAAAAAGTAGCAGTAGCATTTGATTTTTGAACATTATCAAGGTTTCTTCTAGGTGTTTTTCTTGTATTCTGTGTACAATCGTAAATCGTATTGTACTTAATACTCAATTATAAAGTATACTCATTAGTTTTGTTATTGATTGCTGTACAAATCAGTAATAATATTATATTGTACCAAGAAATTACGTTTTGTTTTATCCTATCTTTCGTTTGACATTGTTACATTTTATTTTTATTCTTACATATATATTTTTGTTTGTCTCTCTCTTCTCGAAACGTATAGGAAATATGGAAGGCAAGAGGAGGAGCAGAAATACCAGCGAAAGTTTCAATAATAATAGTGCTATAATTGAGACTTTTGGCCGAGTAATTGTTAAACTAGCAGAGTACTTTAACGAATATGAAATGCTTCAGGAGCCCGAGAATGAGGGTAATTTTTCTTTTTTCTTTATTTTTGTTTTTATTATTATTATTTTTACTACTTGTTCGTTTCCGTTCTACATCATTTTACTACTACTGTCATGCATATTTCTGGGATTTTTACAACAATTCAGGACTGAAGGAATGTAACTATTTTTAATTTTCGTACTAGTTCAATAATGGGACAATAATTTCTATATTTGAAATTTGAAATGCTTTAATTAATTTGTTTCATAAAAAGAGGGTAGTTGAAATTGAAATTGTATATAAACATAGTTGATTCTATTTCTTCCTTCTTCATGAAAAAAAAATTCATTTACATAATTAATAGCTTCAGTTGCTAGAAATTCCTAAATTGTTTATAATTATAAAACTGAAATGTGTAACATGTTTTTGGTTTGCTACCGGCATTTTTTTTGCTCTACATTGTAAGTATCATTTTTTATCGTATCACATGATTACGTAATCCATAGGACATAATTAGTTATATATGGCAAGAACATGTTTTTAGTTAATGAGTAGTAGTTTATCTCAATGGAAAATATAGTGCAAAATATCATCAACAGAAGAACTTGAATGATGTTTTTGCTAATTTCCTTTAGTTAAAAAAAATGGTTTAGAAAAAATAAGCGTGACATTGAATTCGGTCAGTGTCCAAAAGATATGTCATTCATATCACTTTTCCATGTACACGCATAACTGTACTTAGGAGTGTGTCGATACTTGTGTATGTACATATGGGTGTTTATAGTTTATAAATATATCACATATAATTTTAAATACACTTGGATTGAAATCCAGATAGCATTTTATATTGAATAATAATATATCATGAGAGATTAGTTGTGGCGATGAAAGTGTAAAGGTCAGATCTAACCAATCTATAGGGTAAATGTTAAATAATATTTTTTCTATTCTGTAGAAAGATAGATATATTCATTCTATAAAAATAATGCTATATTATTCTCGTAATTTTTTCTATCGCTTTCGATGTTTTTATTTCCATTTCATCTGTAATCTGTAATAATACTGTATAGTAAAATGTATTATATTTGTTGACTGTTTATTGTTCTATTTAGTAATAAGAGATGCATGTTCCGTATTCTGTAGTATGTACTCTATGTAGACAATTATTTCCCAATCCAACAAAATAAGCAAAGGCAACATCGTGATGTATTGGGTATTGTCGACCAACAGAAATGTCAACAATGTTCCCATCAGAACCATTTTTTTTGAGTACCACTACTTACTACTTATCGTAACTTATTTTGAACCTGAGTACACATGACAGATGACAAACGACACAAACAATGTACAATACTAACTACATATGCCTGGATACTGGAGAGAGTTTAGTCTGTTACACATGTACTGTTTGTACTATATACAATATATACATATGAGTACAACATGTATATATGCCGAATTCTGTAATGTGGAATAAACCTCTGTGAGTAACATTTAATATATTTTAGCAGATGAGCTAAATAACTAGCTACATTTTTATAGAACTTTTACTATGTATTTGCTTACTATCAGGAACATGTTGGTATCAAAGTAAAAGTACTAGTTATCATTTTGATAGCATTTATTTATTTATTTATTTATTTGTAATTTTCTATAGAGTT
>JABASP010001452.1:0-29224 GCA_019776565.1 Sminthurinus signatus | reverse complement strand
ATACAGATATAGGAACGGACACAGTAAAGAGAAAGACGGTAGGAAAAGTAAGCAGAGTTGAAAGAGAGAGAGAGAGAGAGAGACGCCAACTCTCACTCGTGTTTTGTCTCCGGGTTTGCTCCCGTTCAGCAGTGTTGCTTTAGATTTTAGAAATCCACAGTTCGGAGTTTGGATGAAAAGTAGTCAGAGTCAGAGTCAGCGTCGTCGTATAACTACAATCTTCAACACTGTGTATAGTGTGTGTACTCTTCTTTCTTCTTTGTATAAGCTCTAACGGGAAAATGAAGGGGAGAAAGAAAGAGAAACTTTGAAACTTTGGAGAAAATGTAAAGAGTAGAATACAGAATACACAAAACACACATACACAAGCGAGAGAGAGGAGAAAACTTACCTACCTATAATATGTACTTGTGTGCATAGGTCTTCAACTCCTTCCGTATTCTGTAGCTATCTTTCTTTACTATCTACCTCTTTCATCCTTACATCCTTATATGTATGGATGAACCCGTACACCGTACACTCAACATTGAACATTGAACATACATTGAATACTACTTACAAAACATACCATGTCTTGCATACATTGTACATTGTACAAGACATCACATAGTCATATTGTATTATGCGTGTGTGAGAAAATTCACCTTGCAGTAGGACAGGCACAGGAAGATCTTTCCACTTTCCTCTTTCTACATAATATAATATAGATGTATACCATATACCATTAGATACTTGATATAAGTATTCCATTTACCCACTTTGCTCCTTCCACAATCCACAATCTACTACATACTACACACTACATGCATACATAGATAACCTAAAGAACAAAAAAGGAGGACGGAAAAGAAAACCACGGAACTCGAGTTGTGGGCTGTGAAGTGTCAAAAAATATACATTTGTAAACCTACACAGTTCCTTGCATACTCGTATAATCTACATACAGTGTAGTATGTGGTATGTGGTATATGGTACAAGTACTTGTGCTAGTGTCGGTGTAGGGCAGAAGGCAAACCTACTAGATATTTTCTCGGGTCTTTACCTCCAACAAATTCCGAATCCAAATCCAAATCCAAGTCCAAGTCCAAACTCACAAGCCTCAAGACTCAAGACCAAGTTGAGTAAGAAAAAGAAGAAAGAAATGTGTACACTAAAAACTTGAGAGTTTCCTTTCTTACCTTTACTTTCCCTTTCCTGTTACATGTACAACGTACATTGTACATTGTACATTGTACAAGGAACAAGAACAAGAAGAATAACGATAGAAGAACTTTTATCCAAAGTTGATACAAATACAAAATACAAGTACAAACTACAAACTTGTATACTTTTGTACAGTGTAAAAATATATCAGTGATATTACACGTGGATGTACAACGAACATTTTATACAAGAGTTAAGTTGCAATACGATATAACAGAAATGTACAATTTACATTTACACGGATGCTATGCTCTTTGTGTACTCTTTTTCTTCCACGTGGAAAAAAAGGTAACACAGAATACAAAGTGTAGAATGTAGAAAGTCTATCTCTTGAAAAATGTAGTTTATTTGTCCTCCCTAACATTTTGTGGGAAACTATAGATCAACAAACCGGTGAGACAAATTACCCTTGCTTCTTCCACAATTTCCATGTTGAATGTTGAATGAAATGTACGTTTAACGATTAGTGTAGTTTAGTGTTTACATTATACAATATGTAATATGTAATACTTATATAGGTAATTTCAGATAGTAATGTGCACGCATTATATCTTCTTTTATTGTTTATATGGGGAATGAAATTATTATTAAACTGTAACAATAATAAATAATAATAATCAGTAAATTTCAGTGATTTTAACATGTACATTGTACATATTATATGCAGTGGTAAACTTTTCACTACTCACTAATCCCCAAAATTTATTATTATTGTATCTACAATCTACAGTGTAAATTATAAAACAGATGTGTACTCCTATAACTTATGCGTATTATATGTGCATTTGACGGCATGGATTATGGATTATGGATATATATGGATATAAGTGTATAATTATACCAGAGGGGAATGTGCCATTCTGATGTAATTACAATATTTGATCGCACGTACAAATCCGGCAATCAAATTTACCTATTTCTCCTCCTCACCTCACCTGATGACAGCTTTAATGGACTAGGACGAGGAACAACCAACTACCAGCCCTCTGCTATGAACTATCAAGTATGAACTACGAACACTGAACATGGAACAGTAAATAGCTACTATACAACACAGAACCCAGAACATTACAGCTTACAGCATCATAAAGTAGAAAAACATGTGTATTGTGTATATGCACTATGCAAAATGCACATATACATAATCTATAAGCTCTGAATTCTGCATTCTGTACTCTGTGATATATAATTCCAGAGGAGACAAAACTTTTTGAATTAGATTATATAATATCAAAGGTACATTTTTGGAGCCGAGAGTTCATGTATGAGTGAATTTTTATGTGAGCCCACAACCAACAACCAACAGCCAACACACGGACAACGGGCAGAGAGGTACATGAGCTCACACGCGAACATCAAATATCAAATACCAAATACTAAATACACACACAAATAGAAAGAAAGAAAGAAGAGAAGGAAAAAGAAAACTGTATGCACTATATAATATACTATACTATATCCTACGCAGGTTACCTATTATTTATTGATATAGGTAATAAGCATGTGTGTAATATAAAGTATATGTAGTGGATGTGTGTGTACTGCCGTCAATGAAAAGACCTTTCTCTACATTCTACATTCTACATCCGAGTTTGTGTTTGGAGTTTGGTGTTTGGGTTTGATTCGACAGAATGTGAAGAAATTCCAATAATTCTCTTTCCTCCTTTTCTCCTTCTCCAACAACACCCTTTTACCTTTTACATGATTACAAACACAAACATTCATCCATCAGACCTTTGTACATTTATACTTTATACTTTTTTTTCCACTCACACATTTACCAAAAAAAACGGAACACAAAGTAGAAACACATTTTCAGGGTGTGGATACCACACCAGGAAAAAAATATTTCCTCTTTCACTACTCCTCACTCCGTTCTCCGTTCCTTTCACGCACCATCGACATGGACATGGACATAGACTGTAGACGTGAAACAGTATGTTGTTCATGCATGGCTTTCTCTGGGTATCGTCCAAATCGTAATCCAAATCCAAATGTGTCCACGTATTTCTTCGCTCTAGTAGAGAATTTATGAACGTTCCAGGATCTAAAATAAAAAACCAATGCTACAGAATAGGAGGAATAACATTGTGCCCTTGGACTTTGGTGGAGCTTTTTATAAGTGTTTTCACTGTCAAGATTAAAAAAATTACCTTGAAAACAGAATTCAAACTATCTCCAACTCTCTTACTCTCTGCCTTGTTTGGCAGGGCAGCTCAATAGTCAATAGTTAGTAGTGATCATCCATACAGAAACGGTTAATGGTCAATGGTGATGATCGTCGCGAGTCGGTACTCGAGAATCGAGAGTCGAGAATCAAGCTGCTGTAAGTGCGATCAAAATCTATACTAAATACTAAAGTGTTTTCAATGGATGCAAAATCACCAGATGTTAAATGTTAGATTGTAATTACTTGAATTCCGCCTATCGGAGAAAGAGGAGAGAAGAGAGAAGAGAGAAAAAAAAAAAATTTAGTTCCACGCTCCAACTTTGATTTCCATATTATGTACATATGGAAGGGAAAACCTACCGTTAGAAATAATTACTTGTACCTTTTGTACCTCTCCCAGAAATGAACGTAAAATTCCTAAAATTGTGCCCTTTCCTCACTCAAACCATTTTTTATACTTCCGGTAACCATTCACAAATTACGCATATGTACCATGCACAATGTACAATTTACAAGGCACACGAATGTGGATTTTATCTCTGTATTTTATAGTCTTCATCACTTTTTACACGGTGAAAATAAATTCACTTTATCCTTTGTTACGCCTGTATTATTTTTTCTTGTGCCTTATAATATACACCTTTTTATACTTATATAATATAAGTTATTTTATACATGGTCAATGGTCACACATGGCTTAGAACTTATAACATGTGTGGTGATTTGCTACGTTTTCTTAATGTCTTCCGCGATTAATGTTCCGTGTGGATTGTGGATTGTAGATTGTACAATGTGTAATTTTTATATTTTCCTCTCTTTAATTTCATTTTGATTCCGGAATATTTTGTGTAGAACATCGAAAAGAAAGGAATAAAAGTTAGAGTAGTAGATGCAAAAAGGTTACGAGTTATGAATACTGAACACTGAAGACCGTATGAACCGTTTCCCTAAATCGTCCATAGTCCTACATCCTACACAAATTATACTGAATACTTGGAAAATACGGACTTTGGATGGGATGGGATGGGATTGGATTGTGGACGATGATTAATGATTAATTACTAATTACACTATTTCTCATATAATAATGGAGGATGGGGGAACAGAAACAGAGAGGGCCGCTAGTCTCACTACTACTACTTAATTTCTCATCAATTATACACATTAAACCGCACACACATTGTTAGTGGTAAATCCATCAGTCAATTCAATATCCAAAATTTATAGAATCTTGACATTGGCATTGGAATTGGAAGAAAATGTGTATGACCAAAATCTGTTTGAAAAATGGAAATGGAAAAAGGAACTTGAAATAATAATTATTATTGTCATTGGATAATGGATAATTTTATAGCATCCATCATTTGTATCTTGTATCATAATATTATATCAAAGTTCATAATAATATTCATCTTCCTCATTGCTTCTTTTTCAATTATTTTGGAAATGCAATTCACGGATTCTATTATTTTCTTGAAAAAAAGCTGATACATAAAAAATAAATAAAAACTGTCCATCTAAGCATAGTTTTTACATTCAACATTCACCATTAAATCTGTTGGTCTTTTCGGTATGGAAAATAAAAGAGACGGAGATGAAACCGTAAGATATAAAAGTTTGTCCTTGAAAATATATAAAATATATTATGAAAGGGGTTTCTTGTAAAAGTGTAATAAAATAAAAAATTCTTTTCTCTTCTGAAAAGCGGTAACGTAATATTATGGAATACGGATACGGATACGGAATACAGACTATACACCATTGAATCAAGAAGAAGAACTAGAAAAAGAAGAATGGGAAATGGGAAGCGAGCAGATGCTGTTGTTTGAGTGTGATATTGGGTTGTCAGTCATAATGCAGGAATGAGTCGATCAAGGATGAAGAGACACAAAGAAAAAAATGTGAGAAATATCTGTACTGTATAAAATAGAAAGTAGAAAGTAAAAGGATTGTATGAGTCGTAAAAGCAAGTAAAAGCAGCATCATATCTCATATCACAATTCACAATATATGAAATCCTACATGGAGCCATGAACATTTTCTTTTGATCAACTGTCAGACAGAACAGAAAATGATGAAGAACGAGAAGAATGAAGGACGACTGAGAGAATGAGAGAACGTGAAAAAATGCAAGGAAAGAAAAACTAGAGAACAGTAAAAAAGGTACGCGTGATCTGTACAGAATACAGAATATAGAATGTAGAATGCAGATTGTAGAATGAGAAGATAGTAGATAATAAGTCGATCATTTAGTGGTATTTATATATTATGTATAATATGTTGTATTATCTATGGTTTATTGTGTACATCTGTACGTTTCATACTACACACTACGTGTAATATCATTTAACATGAAAGGATGGATTGGATGGACGGACGTATCCAACTTGATTACGATTAGGATTAGGAAGGACGAGTTGCGAGTTGTTCGGTTATAAAGTAACTTCTACGTGCCACACATATGTACTGTGTAAGCTTTTATATACTTTCTCGCTTTCCTCTTTCCTTT
Source organism: Sminthurinus signatus (assembly GCA_019776565.1). Lineage (NCBI taxonomy): Eukaryota > Metazoa > Arthropoda > Collembola > Symphypleona > Katiannidae > Sminthurinus > Sminthurinus signatus. The sequence continues at coordinate 23,342 of JABASP010001452.1, read as the reverse complement.
CTCCGAATTCCAAACATCATCTAGAGTAAGTAGTAAGTAGGATAGTGATTCAGACGTAAGAAATTGGATAACGTCTATCATGTGTGTGTGAGGAAGCTTGATCATGTTACAAATTGATTTTCCTTTCTCCCATTTCCTATCAACTACCAACTACCAACTATGAAGCACGAAACTGGAGCTTACAGGCAAAATGTAACTAGAATAATAATAATAATAATTGCAATTTACAATGTTTTGCATCAAGCTATTTGGACTCTACACTTTCAACAATTTTCTCAGTAGAGAACAGTATCTGTATGTATGAAAATGTATGTAATTTTCAATTTACGCAAATACTAAGTACTACATTGAAATCAGGTAAATCCACATCAAGAACAATACACAATACATCCCAAAAATTAGAAACTCGAACAAAAAGACAAGGGCCGTATACAGTATACAGCATGCAGTATATATGTGTATCAACAAAAACAAAAAGTCGAATGATTTCCAGACTACCTCTTGTTTACATGACAACCATCTCCTCTTTCGTTGTTTGGTCGAATTAGATTTGAAAACAAATACGCAGTATCAGAGACCGGAAGACTTGCAAAAGTTTAAAATTGTATACAAACTTTCATGACGTTTTCAATTTTCAGTTGAATTTTTGATTTGTGATTTGTGTTTTTGGTCAAGTTTGTTGTTTTTGTTGTTTCTAAAATTAGGTACCTTTTACCTTCATCCTTCATCCTTCATCATCCGAGATCCGAGATCCGCGTCAAATTAGTAATCCATAAAAGTTGTTGGCTGCTACGCGAGTGAAGTTTGTGTAAAGTGGAACTCGGAAAATATCGGCGTCTGGAGATTGACTACCTCCTGACTCCTGACTTGTGATGTCTGATAAATAGGACAGCTTTCACCAACTGTTGTGCTCACTCTTGGTGTTGTTTACGTTTTACGTTGTGTATCAGAATGCATCTACTTCAACTTGAAGAGGCTGGTAATTGTGATGATTAATGATAATAATATTATTATTATTGTTTGTTCAGGCAGTTTAATTGATTGTATATTGTATATTTGTAATTTGTAATAATAAATAATAATCGGGATACTTTGATGATAATACGGATACTCGATACTGTATTGGTTTTGTTTGTACTTTCTATTTGCAGGGGTTTTCAGATAATAAAGGACTGGAAAATACAAGCAGGAGAGGTAAACAAGTTTCTTGTATTGTCTTCAATTATGCTGCTGTTCTGATGTTGTTGTTTTGTAAGACCTTTCTTTTCCTTTAGTGATAATTGTTTTTTTAGTAAGATTCCCACATTCACCTGACTCCCACACAAAAATAACGACAACGACAAATCTTTGTTGGTTATTTCACTTAAAGTGTGTAACAACAACCTTGTTTTCTACTTTCTACTTTCTACCCGTCGTCACTCTCTCTTCTCTTTCAATCAAATGAAATAGACAAACAATTGTATGTTGTATTGTGGACATGCTTACACAGATATTTTTGACGTATCTCCTTGTTTCGTTTTTAGAGTTTCTTCTTTTCTATTTTTTGTCAAACAAAGAGTCATTATTCCTCCCACATAAACAAAGTCAAAGAAAACAATGTAACTTTTGTCCTTTTTAGTGTCTAGTGCTTCACTAAAGGATGTAGTTAAGAGAAGAAAGTCTTTTAGATTCCCGAATTGTTTTTTGTATTTGTATTTGTACGCTTTCTGTATAGTTGTCTCTTTGTTGTCCATTTATATTTTATATGGTAGGTGCAATATGTAGAATATACATTGTACATTGTACACAGTCCATACAGTATACGATGAACATGAAATCACAAGCACAGTATAGTTCATGTGATTGGAAATTGGAATCGTAGGTTGTGTAGAATAATAAAATATAATATCGAAAGTTTATGTCTGTACAAAGCAAACCTCGTAGTACATATTTTATATTTATATATTTATATTTATAAAGATGACATAAGTCTATGTGTGCAAGATCGTTTACGAAGAATGTACATTGTGCATGTACAAAGCCTAGTCTGTAGCTTCATTTCCTCTATCATTTTCTTTGTTCCACAGGTGAATGCGTCTTCATTCATTCTTCCATCTCTTCTTTGATTACTTGCTCTCGCTCTGTTTCCCACTCCCACTCCTCCTTTCCAAGTGAACGAAGAAAGAATAGAGAACAACAAGAAGGAAAGGAAGAAAGAAAGAAAGGAGCTGGAATAAGTGAAAAGAAAAGAAGAAAGTAATCAAGCTTAGAATTGAAGATGATGCCTCTGATTGTGAGAAAAGAAGAGGTACCTACATACATTTTTTCCCACTTTCCTCAAAGCTTTCTTACAAAGATTCCCATTATTATTATTATTAATTATTATTATGTTTTTTGTACAGTGTACATAAGTATATCACATATTATTATATTTTATACACTGCTATATGAGTTTTACATGCATTGTACATGATACATGATTAACGATGAGCGATGAGAAAAGAATGAAGAAAGTAGTTTTTATAAATGAATGAATGCGTAGGTCAGAATTCTCTATTTTTATGGTTCATATTGTATAATTATTATTATTATTGCAGATTACTTGGTCACAGACGACAGACAATATTCTCCTAAAAGTTCCAATCAAAGGAATTAAAGCCAACAGAACAAACGTTGTCACAGCCAACAACTACATTCGGGTTCGTTTGTCTTATTTTTTTTTCTATTTTCTTTCTTCAATCAAAGCTGCTAAATTGGTACTAAATACTAAATACATGTAGGCATTCACATTCTCGCTTTTTCTTTGTCATCATTACTACAATTGCCGGTTTTTTGTTGCTGTTGTCATACTATTAGTTTTTGCCTTTTGGTTTTCCTTTTGTTTGCTTCAATTCTTATTTTTTGTTTAATAACTGACAAAAACGGAACAAGGTACAATAATAGCACAGGAAAATGTATGAAAGACGGTTGGCAGTTGTGTTTGTATTCCATCATCCTTGTAAATAATAAATACTGAATACTGTATCTACGTACTGTGTACTGTGGTATATTTCTCTTATCCATCAGAATTTGAGTTTTTGACAGAAAGAGAAAAAAGAATAGGGAAAAGTTTAGTCAGCCCACTTATTCCAATGACTTTTCCAATTCTTTTCCACATTTTACTTTATTCTTCCAATTCTTCAAATTGAAATTCAACATTGCATAACGCATTTGGATATTAGATATTTAATATTTATAAACGATTCAATTTTCAATTTCCAATTTTCGGTGGAAAAAAGCTAAGCGAGTGCCTCTTTTTATACTAATCAATGCCATTTAATATTTAATGGATGGATGTACTAAAATACTAACGTGAGGATTGAGCGTTATTCTAACTTGAGGCTTAAAATAGTCCATAGTTCACCTCCGGAATGGGAATGGGATTGTAAAATTGAAATGTGAATTGATGAGTGGAGTGCCCGAGATTCTCCTACGTGAATTATTATTTGAATATTTAATCTAGTAATTAAGAGGATTTTCCTAGTCCAACGTTGGTAGTGGTGGTTGGTGGATGTGGATGCAGCCCCGAATGCAGCGTAGAGCAAACAGAACACTGTAATATAATAATCATGATGATGATTATATTATTATAAAACTTCTTAGTTCTATCTGTCTACCTCTACATTGTACACTGTGTAGTCTACACGTTTTACAGACTGCAATGAATGGTGATGCTGAAACAGTATTAGAATGTCGAATGTAGAATGTACAAGTAAAAGCAGAAAATCCAGCAGGCAGATTTTACTCCTACTCCTCTTTGTGCATTGTACATTGTACAGTTACGTATTTAAAGACTTCCGTATGTGGTATGGTGTATGGTGTGTGTTGTGTGTGGGGTTTGGTGGATCGATATGATGCTGATGAGGAATGAGGAATGAGGAACGAAGAAGGAAGAAGGAAGAGAAGGAGGAGTTGGATGAAAGAGGGAATGATCACGTTTAGTTTACCATATATAGTTTCCAGTTTTCAGCTACAGTTTGGAACTTGGAGTTGGAACCATCAGCTTCCAGCTTCAGTTTCAGCTAGCTGAAAGGTAAAGGTTTTCCATGTGAGATGAAAAGTTGTACCTGAATTTGCATTCCCATTCCCATTCCAGCTTACTCTTCCTCTCCTCACTTTGTACTTTGTTTGTACAGTTCTTACTTTACACGGAACTCTACGGTGAATACAGAATACAGAATGCGGGAGGGTAAATGGTAAATGGCACATGTTTGATGACTCGCTGTAGATTCTACATTCTGCATGGGAATACATCTACCATCAACCATCTACTATCAACATTCTACATATTACATATTACACATGTAGACGAGGAACAAGAAGCAAGAAGATGACAACCCCAAAAGAGAAATTATTATATAATATTATTTCCTCTCTTATGTGTATTTATGCAGTTGTGTACACAATGGGAATGGAGGTATTCGTATTTGGTGTTTCGTGTTTCGTATAATACTTCATCTCTCTTGATTCTAAATTCGGAATTCTGAATCCTTGATGCTTGAAGCTTGATGCTTGTTGTTAGTTGTTACACTGTGTAATGTATAATGCGTACTGTACCTGTACCTGTGTACAAACTAATCTAATAGATTAACTCTGTTACATTATTATCCACTATTCCTCCAGTCCTCTTTCCTCTACACTCTAGACAAAAGACAAACACACAAAGACGCACGTGTACTTTTTTATGCGTCGGAATTCTGCATTCTGCATTCTGCATTCTGAATTTTGAATGCATTGGAAATTTCGTATTTCGTATTCTGGTCTGCATACAACATAATATAATAAAATATTATGATACATGGTGAATAATGATAATGGTAATGAAATATCAATGCCGTGTATAAATAAACAAAACACGTCCACTCGGATAATACATAAAACCAACACGTCTAAAGTCTCAAGTCTCAAGTCTGGAGTGGATCAGTATTGAGGAATTCCTTAATTATTTGAGGAGAGTGAAGAGACTGCAAATATCAAAAGTTTTGATTCAAAACCATTGTACAATGTACATTGTATATAGTATGTATATTATATAGCCTACTCCTTTGAAAGGGAAGGGAGCAGAAGACTTGTTGAGGAGAGAAATTGATTTTTCTCACGAGGTATCTATATAATATTAAGTATGCTGTACCTATGTACTTTGTCTAGGGTGTAGAGGATAGGAAATAGAAGTGAGAACAGGAGTACTGTGAACTGTGACTATGAAGCTGAGGGAAGAGAGAGGATAAGGATTAATTCAGGATTTATTAGGATGTGTTTCTATGTGCTAGTCGATACTGGATCCTGGATACTAGTGGATACTGGATAGATTGGAGAAAGGAAGAGGGAAGAAAAAGAAAACTCCAAGAGAGATTAATGGGTATCTGAGTGTTATTCCATAATAATTGTTTACTTGGCGCATTGCTTGGCATTGCTTGGCCTGGCATGGTTTGGTTGGGTTTAGACGGCTCTCTTTCTTATACATTTTATCTCAAATATATCTGTAAATCCGAGGTGCGTAGGATATATTATTTGCACATATATTCCTACATGCGTATCCGTATTATATTATGTTAGGGCTAATGACGATAGTCGCGTGATTAGTGAATTTCTCCATTTCCACTTTCTGCTTTCTACTGTACAAAATAAACTAACGACTAACGACTTCAAACTCCCAACTCCTTGTTGAGGATGGATCAACAAGAAACACCGAGTAAACAAAAGGAGAAGGTAATTGAACGTTCTCCTTTGGATGACAGGTCACTACGTTACAGATTACAGTCCACAGTCTCTGTCATGGAAAATTATATTCTGCAAATATTCCTGATTCCTGTACTTAATTTTTGATATGATTCTCTTCGTCAATGAAAACAACCGTCTCTCAAGTTCCAAATTTCAAGGTTCAAGTTGGTGTGAATCTTCCTATTTGTATTTGTAATTTGTATATTTGTAGATTAACTTAAAAAACTCATGTTCTCATGTAGAGTGTGATAAATTACTATCCTCTCTTCGCTAGAAACTAAATAATATTAAAATTTAGCAAATACTTCAAAGATTTAAATTTTAAACCCTTTCCAAGAAATCTTCATTTGATTTCTAAATTTTAATCTGTAAATTTTACACTGTAGTTTGTAAATGCTGATTACATGTGTGTAGCGACAAGTGACTAATAGCAGCACGTAGTTTGTAGTTTAATAGAAGACGTATGGAAGTGCAACATTGGAAATGAACTCTAATGAATTTTCTCGGTTGTCTGTGTCCGTGTCCTTGTTGGTGTATTCAGGATTCAAGTATTTTCATCGTTAAGCGTTGAGCGTTGAACGTTGAACGTTGAACGTTGAGCATTCACAAGAGTAGAAACAGTAGACAAGGAAAGTGTAATGTACTCTCATTTAGTTTTCACATCCTATTTCCGCCTTTTGTAGATTATATAAGGATGATTATACCATTCGACATTTCCTATTTTTCCTCATCCTCTCACTTGTTCTTTCCCTACTACTATCCTTGCTGTTGTTGGCTACATCCTACAGACGACAGACTGCAGACTATCTACAAACAAACAGATAGATAAATAGGCAGAGTAGAGAGAAAGAAAGAAGGGAGAGAAAGTGAAATCCAAAGCTAATTTACTGAGTGAGAGTGAAAGTGAGAGTGAGGGAAAGAGTGATAAGGAGCGCTCTTGTGATCTTGTCATTCATAAATCTCTTTTCATGGGATCCTCTTCGTTATCGATATCACTCTCGTCGTCCTCGTCCTCTTCCTCACAGCTTACCACTTTCCACGTACTGCACTCCTCTCTCTCCTCTCTTCTCTTATTACTTTTTACGCCTTGTCCTGTACATTGTATATTATATTACTTACATTTTATTCATTATCATGACCGAGTTTAGATATGTATGATATGAAAATGTCGATCCCAAATTGTAACCGACTCTATTTACCAACTGACATATTATCCGTATTCCGCATATCCGCATGGCATGTAATAAGTAACAAGTAATGTTTCTTACTTTATTACACTAGTTACACGTGTTCTACATTCTGCACAGCTCTTCAAATTCCAAAAGTGGACCAAACCAAAGCATAAATACAAAATACAGCTAATATCAGGAATCAGGAATGATGCAATGGAGAATCAAGCAGTCTTGTTCATTTGTTTCGTATTTCTAATAATGTATTTTATGAAATAAAAAGTATTAAAAAAAAGTCTAGACTCAAAACTAGTACATCTCAAAAAAGCTAAAGCTAAATAATAATTATTATTATTATTAATAAATAATAAAACCAAGCATTATGATTTTTCGTCCGTAATAATAATAATTAATTATTATTATTCTATAAGTTGAAAATTCCCGGTTTTTCTAAAGGATCAGACATCAGACTCAATATCCACAAAATACGTGTAACCTTTTGTTTTATAAAATGTGTGTCATGTACAATGTACAATGTACGGGCTAGAGTTGAGAGCTTAGAGCTTAGCCTCATGTCTGAAGGGGAAATGCTCATGAAATTTAATAACAAAAGCGTAGCGTACAAAACTCGGTTGTATAAGAAAGGCTTTGAACTGTACACAGGATGCTGTGTACTGTGCATGATATGTTACGATGTTGAGAACATGGCCTCATTCCCTTTTGTTGTTGTATCTTAAAATCTTGAATATTGCCATTTTTACAAGATCATCTTGTGTTTCTACGAAATCCTTTAGGGAGGTTTTACGAGATATTTAAATTTCATAAGGCAAAAGTATACCGTATACCGTCTACCGGATTCAGGCCACTACGTATCAAGTATATAATATTATAGATATGTACATTGGGTGTATTTTTGGTTTATGTATAAATGATTCACAAGTTACAAGGACAAGTGAGGAATAAACAGGATTTTCATCTCCAGTCAGATACCTCCTGACATCCAATTTCCAAACTCCATGCATTTGTACTTTGTACAATGTACATACTGTTTCTAGTACGTACAAAATACATGATACACTTCCGTCTAAAGGATTTCTCCACATCCGCTGAAACTAGGTTATGTTTGTGTGTTCCCCTTATGAACTCTAATATTTCCATTCCTTCCATCACCATCACCATCACCATTCTCAATCCTCATCATCTCTCCTGTATTATTTACAACATGCTTCTTCCTTCTTGTCTTGGTTGTTTTGACACTGTAATATTGTAGAAAGTAGAAAGTAGAGCCAAAGAAGAAAGGAGTCAGAGTCAGGTGTATCAAATATCAAATATCCAAACTCATGTTGTTTGAAAAGCCCCTGGAAATTGCAAAATATTATAGTATAAATTCCAAGTATATATTTTAAATATATATTATATATTATACTATAAACTATAATATTATATTATATCTTATATATATAGAATATAGAAGATGTAAAACATCTTAGAATAACCTTGTAACTTGTAAAACCTGTAAAATACCTTTTAGATAGATATTCGAACGTTTAAACAGTCAGCAGTCAACAGTCAACACCATTCTGTATTTTATATTTTTCCAATATATACTGTACAGTGTACAGTGTGCAAGGGCACAACATGAAGTATAAATAATAAAAGAACATTCATGAATATAAACCAAAAAGAAGCGAAGGGAAAGGAACAACATCAATAGATACAACACACGTAGTATGTAGTATGTAAGATGTAGCTTTTTTCTGTGCGGATTGAAGATTGTATAGATTATAGATACTTTCATCTTGTAACAAGCTTCCAAATTCCATCTAAAGTAATAGGTACCTACGCCACACTTGCACAATACACCAGTACCAATGCCAATGCCAATACCAATACCAACGCCAATAATTTCAATAAGAGCTCCTCATTTCATTTCATTTATTTGGATGATGATGGAGCACTCAGCTGTGCTCTGTTCAATGTGCAGTGTGCAGTCTGCTTTGTACTTTGTACCCATGAGCTGTTGTATAGAACTTGTGTGTGGGCAAATGAATACAGAAGAGGAGGTGAATGAATGAATGGATTTTATTTCAATGGTTCTTGTAACGGAGGACATTTTCTTGCTGTCTCTTCTTTCTTTTTCTCTCGTTATCTATTTTAGTAAGGACAACATACGGAAAGTTTACCGAGGTTCTACAGTCTACTATATACTATGTACTGTATACTGTATATTATAGAAGACGGAAAAAAACATTTTACCTTTTACCAACATCAAGGAGAAAATTTTACGGGTAGAAATGGCCACACATTTATGTGTATATCTATATGTTCTATGCTCTATTCTATGTTATACAGATATCTGTGTAGAAATAAAGAAAAGGGGGAAAGATGAAGAAAACAAGCCTATTCACACTCAACGTACCATACTCTAATAGAATCACAGAATAGCTTCACAATTCACAATATACTTGTACATTTTCTACTTGGTATCTACATTCTACATTGTGCAGGTGCCGTCATACATGTGTAATAGCTGTCTTTATCTTGTTTCTTTTTTCTGTATACTATATACTATATGTACAAAAGTATTTCTGATTGGAGTCTTCAGTTACACACTACGAACTACGGACTACAGACTGAAGACACAGTCAACAGTATTCCTATTTCTGATATCTTTGCTGTTTATTTCACTCCATTATTATTATGATTACAGTTGCTGCTGTGCATTTTGTACATGTATAATATTACGTTATGTTGGTATATTCTTTTTTCTATTCTTTATTCTTTGTCTACTTGTGCTTGTACTCATCACTGATGTTCCTGTTTCCGTCCTTTCATAATATTGTCATTGCCATCTTCTTCCTCCCGTCTTTTTTCTCCTCCCAGTTTCCAGTTTCATAATATTCAGGGCAGTAGTAGTAAGTAGTAGTAGGTATGGGGTAGGAAGCATTGTAGATTGTAGGTAAGGACATTTAATTTAATGTGCCGCATCACATTCACGCGGCTCTCAATTCTCAGCAGATGCACATTCACACACACACAGAGTGTTTTTTCCGTGTTGTGTGAAGAATGGAAAGTAGAAAGTGGAAATGTGAAAGTGAATGCTGTATATAATAATAATAATAATAATAGTCTATAGTATAAAGGAAAGAAGAGTGAAAAATAATGATGTTTTTTGCTCACAGGTACATTTTCATCCATTCATATTCGAGGTGTTTTTATTTGGTGATGTGGATGATGAGCGAGGGAATTGTACAATCAACGAGCAGGAGGATGTCATTGTGTTTGAAATGACCAAACTGGAGAAAAATATCGAGTGGGCGAGCTTAGAGAAACCGGATTTAAGTCGGAATGAAAAACGGACAATCAGAGATAGAGCTGTTGAAATCACTCAACAACGACATGCCGATAGGAAAAAACAACTTGAGGGTAAGATTTATCCTTTTTTCCCATGTACTTACATACAATATAGATATTATACAGTATTATAGATAATAGATAGCTTATTTTATAGTCTACAATTTATAAGGATCTTCCGTCGTACTTCCTGTTACTATTACTATATTATTTTTGTATTGTGCATGCGTATTTCTCCACAGTATTATTTTAAGTAGCTTTTTTACTTTGAATAGATGAATAGATTTTAGATTTTAGACCAACGTCCACGTGCCTACAAAGTTACATTCGCATTCACATGCTTTATATAGATTAAATATTATACTTTGCTTTCTGCTTTGAACTTCAACCGCATTTACCAAATCCCAAATTCCAAAGCCTTAATAGATAGAGCTTTTATTTTATTTCAGTGACCTGATTCTCTACTTTCTGTACGCAGGTCGTAGTGGTCAATCATTATTCATTATTCAGATTCGGGGAATTTGTAAATGAACAGTACTTTGAATTCAAAGCTAGATTCTAGAGTTTGTGTGTGTAGTGTGTAGATAGTAGATGGATTGAGAACAGAGGCTAATCAGTCAAAATCGTAAATGAAAAGCTCATTAAAAAGGTAAAAATATCATGCATCAATGCTAATACCAATGATGAAAAAGTATTATTTTCAAGTACTGACAGAGTTAATAATAATAATAGTTAATAATTTTGTATTACTGTAAAATAATAATTATTATTATTATTATTACTATTATTTTTTTAAATAATATATTATACTTGTAACTTTTTTTCAAAAGGTGGTAAAATCAAATTGACTCAATTATCTATCTTTAAACTTAATTAGTTAATTGTGTAGGAGTTTTTCTGCTCGCATTCAATACAAAATGCACATGTGCATATATATCATATTATAACATATATTATAATTATTGTATGTAGTATGTAGGTTGTAGGTGGGGTTTCAAAATTATTGCGTAGGTTTTGTGTTAAATTTTTATGTGTTAGGTTGTAGGTTGTGTGTTGTGTGCTGTATCTCATACCTTTTATAGAGGTTTCTCATTTCTTATTTCTTAGTGTACGTGTGACTCAAATTCTAAGCAGTTATTGTATTGGCAGTAAGTACGTAGTAAAAGCAAAGACAAGAAAATAACCCCGGGTATTCTTGTGTGAAACCTGAAAGTTTTTCTGGTTGAAAGTAAGACAGAAATAAAGGAAGAAAGAAAGTGAAAGAAAGAGAGAATGGAGTCTGGCGTCTGGAGCTCGTATACTCGTTCTGAATGTGTATTTGTACAGAGAACTGCAGGAAAAGGAAAAAAGGGAATTTCACTTATAAATGTGTAAATATATGTAGAAAGTAGAAAGTGGAGGTATTGTGCAATGTGCATGGGAAAATAGTAGGAGGATCACATACTATGTAATATTTAATATGTATATCCACTGTCTACTGAATACTGACTACAGCGAACAGAGAGTATAAAAATACAAAAGGTTTTAGGTTTTAGCATTCAGTATCCAGTTTATATATCCCTTATGCGTTATCATATAATGCACTAAACTTTTATGCATTATGTATTTATTATGTATTATGCACAGTGCACAGTGCACAGTGCCAGTGGAGATGAATGGAATATTCAAGATTCAAGCTCTTTATATTCACCTATACTCTATACATACCATATACATCACAATGACGACGCATTACATTAACATGTTTTGGCTATATTATCGAATTTTTCCTTCTCACCCCACGGCCATTATTATCATAGTCAGGCCATCATTTTAAATTTGAACAGAATAGGAATATAGGAATGGGAGTACTGTGAAAGCACTCCTCTTTTGCCTTTCACTCTTTCCTTTCCTTCTGTTCTCTGTTCTGTGTACGTGTACGTGTAGTTATATTGTATATACAATACAGCACAATATACAATCAATGTAAACCCCGTCTGTTTTTTTCAATGTTTTATTCATTTATTCATTCCTTCCTCTTCTTGAATAAGAGCTCCATTATTTCCAATTATTCTCTCTATATTTTTGTTGCTCTTTCTCACACGTCACACGGGGGTGGAAAATACTGCTACTTTATCCCAGTACATCAAATATCAAATATCAAACCAAATTCATGTACATTTTACATGTACATACATTATACATCTGCATCTAATTTTATGCACCAGCTCCGTACAATATTTTGTGAAAGGATCTGATTTTTTATTTTTTATCCTTGATTCTCGATTTTCGATATAGACAACTTTTCATCCATTCAAATTCGAAATTCTAAAGTACTTTTCATCTTGCATATTGCACATGCACGGATTTCAAGATTACTAAAGTAGATTTACTTTTATCTCATAGAGTTTCAATTTTAGTGCAGCTTTCACCTGCAACCTGCAAGTCATGATTTTAAAATAGTTGTTGTAATATTCAAATTGCCTAGATTACTTTAAATAAAATAAGATATATGACTTGGTTCAAATTTTAAAGGTTGAATGCTAAAAAAAGAAAACAAACTTTATAGCATATTGAGTATTGAGAATCACAGCAATAAATAAAATTTCCTCCTTGTGTATGCTGTATTCTGTATCGTTTATCCTTTTCAAAAGATTAAATTAAATTTAGTAGCTCAGGGCAAAAACCAAAAATGGTAATTTAATCCGTCCAATCATTTCAGTTTTTAGTTTTGTATTTGATATATTATGTATTTGCAGTTTACAGTATTCTAGTTTTGAGTGGTGCACTTTACCATTTATACGTTGCATGTTTCTCCGTTACCAGTATCCTGCAGAAAGGGTAAATAAAACTATAAAGTTCAATCTATCTGTCAGTCTTGAGTCTTGAGACTGTCTGTCGATCTGCCTGTCTGTTTACACATTTTATATCACCGAAATTGAAAGCGCGTTGACTTGTCCAAAATCCAAATCTTTGAAGCTAAGATATGATCCAAGATAAAAATTGTTTATCTTCCTCACAAGTCAGCTGTATCATATATTATATGCAATTTGCAATTCTACAGTACAGCCTTGGTTCCATGTTCTATGTTCGGTGCATTACGTAAAGATTGTTTCATATAGTGTTGAATATTAGTGTTGGATCCAAATCCCAAAACACGTGGCACTGCATCTCCTATCTCCTATCTACCGTTTTGTAAATATTACCCTCTTGTGTCAAATGTCTACAGCACAAGGGAGAAAAAACCTAAATATTATTATTATTACTACTATCACCCTCCTATTGAATAGAGGTGTTGTTCTCCTTTCTTCTTTCTATTCTTCTTTGCTGCACAATACACGTTATGCTAACCAAAATAGTAAAATAAATATTACTAACACTTGATATTGATATTGATATTAAACACGTGATGCATCAAGTGTCAAGTATTGTATAGCCGACCTTTAGCAGGAAATATTATATGACTTTGATCCCTCGAAAGCGAAAGGATCAAAGGTGCTCTATTCTTTACCGTATATCGTATAAATATTACATATAGTATATAGTATCTATGTACAATGCACACCTACGTGAAGGTGACAAAGAAAAGTCATATAAAAGTTGTAAAATTGCTACTTTTAAAAATTGAGGCAGAAAATATTACACTGTAGGGAAAAAAAGTATCTGGAATTCGGAATCTGGACAAACCCAAGATTAGCAATATAAAATAAGAGACGAGCTCAGAATTTTGGAATTTTAAATGCACATCTAACCCTTAACTCTCTAAAAAAAAGAAGAAAAAAAGTCATGCATTTTCTTTTGCTTCTTCATACTTTGAAGCATACAAAAATTCAGGAGCAGAAAACGAAATAATGTACTGAATTTTGAATTATAAAAAAGTATAAACTGGTTGAATGATGAATAGTGGTGGAAAAGGTATTTATATTCAAGTGTTTATATTTGAAATGTAGAACGTAGAACTTTTAGATTGTAGAATTGAGGTTTTATTATTATCTTTCATGAATTTTGAATGTTTCGTATGGTACATTGGTCTAGAATCTAGTATCTAGTGGGCAGAGGAAATAGGAAGGAAAAAGTGCTAGTGGGTTAACAATTCTTTTTACAGGGTGGTCGGATCGGGTCGGGTCGAGTTGGTTTAACTTGTCCGCATCTGTTTCTGTACATGAAGGAGAATCGTTAGGTCCTTGAGTTGAGTTGAGTGGAGTGAGTTGTGAGTTTTGAGTCGTGAAGAGATCATGTGTGTTCCACATCAAAATGTATGTAGAGAATATAAAATACAAGTCTGTCTGTCTGGCTGGCTGTCCTATTTTATACATTATACATTATACTTATTGAACGGAAAGTGTGGAGAATGATGATGATGAAATAGAAAATAGAATGGAACAGGGAACACACACACACACACTTACTCCAAAAGATGAAGAAGAAGAAAAAGAAGTTTTGAGAGAAGAGAAAGGAAAACGAGGGAAAATTCCTTATTCTTCTTTCAGTGGTCTCGGCACGTGCTTTTCTCAATCCCAAAAAATTTCCAGTTTTCAAAACCCGGGTAAAACAAGCTGTAAGCTGTAAGCATTGTGTATGCATGTTCCATGTAACATGCAGACTGTAGACTGTATACAATTTACGTATGTAGTATGTAGTTCTACCTTTATCCTACATACACAGTAGATCTCTTAGGGAGGAAAGTGGATGTGAAAGTTAAGTAGAAAAAAAGAGAGATGAAAGGAAAAGAGAGGTTGAATTTTTTCCTTGAGAGTTGAGAGTTGAGAGTAATATCTACAATCTACAACCAGTACCCAGTACCAGTGTACCAGTACAAAGAAAGCAAAGAAAGCTAGAAAAAAGCAAACGGAAAAGGAGGAAAGAAAAGGAGAGGGGAAAAAAGTGGAGACTTGTATCTGGTATCTGGTGCCTTGTGCCTTGTGTGAGCTGGCACTTTACTCGAGTCATTTCACTCATGCTTGTAATGAGAGCAGCTTTGGTAGAACACTCATCGAATCCAAAAACGCTAATTAAACTACCGAACCGTTTCATTTGAGTGCATAGACAAATGTTTTCTTATTTTAATTTGCAATTTTCTTACATTTCATGAACGGAATGAGGAGAATCTTTCGTCTTTTAGCTAGAGAATACAGACTACAGAACATGCTACGGACGATGGACGATGAACTATTGATTATGTTTTATAATATTTCTGTAATATCATACTGCTTTTATTCTTCGTCTCGGTTTTTGTTTCTGGTACACTTTTTTTATTTTTTTGTATCAATGATCAATGCTAACTGTAAGAAACCTATAGAAAAAGGATTCTTTTCTTTCAATGTTTTTTCTACAACATTTCAGTTTTTTATCTAGTTTATCGTTGAGTTAGAAATTTTAAGCATAAAAAAGGTAACTAGTGTAGTGTGTTCCCCATTCATTTGGACTATGATCTTTTGAATTTTGAATTGATTATAAATTATGATTCAATCAGTAAAAAAAGGTTTAGGTACAGGTATCTACATGATACTGCAACATGGTATTATATGTTATACGTACAATATTCAACCTCTTTATCTTTAATGCAATATATTATACTGTAGATTACTTTATTAATATCTCATTCTATTCATTCATTTTGGAAACCAAGGACTTGTACCTTCATTTGATTCTGAAATTTTGTGTATAGTGTATTATATTGAAATTCATTTCATGCGGCTTGTTCTTTGGATTTTGGTTTTGGCTTGGTTGACTTTTGGTTAGACGGTTGGTTGGTTGTATTGGTTATTGGTTAGTTTAAGTATCTTGATTGCTCATGGAATTCTTCCTCTGGATTTGAAGGAATTAGGAATAGATAAATAAATAAATTTCACATGTTCCATGTCACATGTTTCTGCTGAACAGAACTTTTGATCAGCATTATTATTCTCAGAATGTACAAAAATTAGTTTAAAAAAGAAAGAAGAGCATCAAATGTCTAGATTTCATGCTATCATAATTATTTTCAAGGTATACAGCATAAGCTCAATGAATCCAAAAAGTATAGATAAAAGATAATACGTGATGCACAAATTTTACCCAGAACTGGGTATAAATAAAAAATAAAACATTGCTACGTACAAAAACAAATGCCGTACTAATTAAATACTTGAGAAAACCAGCAGACCGTAGTTGTTAATTAAAATGTGCGTGGTACAGGCAAAACAACAACTAATTAAGAGATCTATCTAAAAATAAATAGTTCCTATCTCAACTAATATAATTTTTTATTAATTATTATTATTATTATTATCAGAGGGAAGTTATAAGGTTTCTCTTTCTTCAATGTCAGTTCCCTTCTTACTTTTTAACTTGAGTTTCTCCTTGACTTGTTTAGAGAGAATCAATAGAGGAAATTATAGACAGAAATATATTTGCTTATTCATTACAAATTATGAAGCAGTACGCTGAGCACTGAACACTAAACTCACTACGCAGTATCTTTGTATGCAGTGTACAGTGTTCAGTGTACAGCGTGAAGAGTAAAGAGTACACACAAAATGTGGATAGTTGAACGGAGAAGATTGAGGATTGAGCGTCCAAAAGTTGTAATGACATTTTCTATTATTATTTTGTCCTTTACAATTTAGCCAAACGTCATGAGCAGAAACAGAAGACGGTGAGGGATCAGCTCGAAATTGATGCGATAGAGCGAGAGAGAATTGCCAAGATCAAACAGGCAGAGAGTGAGAAGGCTCTGAGTGAACTTCATGAATGGAGGGAAGAAAAGGTGGCCTCTGAGGAAAAAAATCAACTTCTCAGAATCCAACAACAACAACAACAAAAACAACTAGAACTGCAGAAGACACGACGAGAGCAACGTGACAGAGAAATAGGAGGGAAGGGTGATGAGAGCACAAGAGGAGAAGAAGGAGAAGGAGATGATGAAAATTGTACAGAGCGTCCGCCACTTCTTGAGGGAAAAATTGATCGTCAGAGTCAGCGTCCGGGTGATACTTGCAACTTTCTCAACTCGCAATCAGATTCACACGCAGCCCTTCCTAAAGTAAACAACATTAATAATAATAGTAATAATAGTAGCCAAACTGTCTGTCGAGGAGAAGGAGAAGGAGAAGGAGAGAAAAGGAGAAGGAGGGGGAAAGTGACTGGAGAAAATCATTTAACAACAACAGCAACAACAAGTTCATTCCTCACTACAAACATTTCATCAGAGACCACGAATACGAATAGGAATACGAGTAACGAAGAGTGTAGGACAGCGGCAGCAACAAATGACGAGCAAGAGGCAAGACACATTTATTTTTTTTATTTCCCCTTTTTATCTTTTCTTTTCCCACTCATCTTATTTTTTTTCATACCATTCTTCTTTGTCTTTTTCCTTTTTTTCTTATATTTTATCCATCTCTACACTTTTTTCTTTATTCTCTTTTCCTTTTTCTACATCACTCAATTCTTGATCCTTGATCCTCGATTCATGATTCTCGATTCTAATCAAAGGATGTAAACGTGTAACAAAAAAACAAACCTGTAGCAAAGACAAAAGAGATGAACTGGGATACTCGATTTTTACTAAATTTGATGTATTTTGTATTTCACATGTTTCTTGTAGTCTTTGTCTCTATATAAATATTATTATATTTTTCAGATTCTTCAAAGAAAAAGTAGGAATTGTATTCAAGAAGAACAAGAGGAAGAAGAAGAAGGAGAAGAAAAAGATGCGAGTTTGAGAGGAAACAGGATTTGGTCAAAGGACGAGGTGAGAAACCTCAAAGAAGAAGAAGAAAAGAAAACTAATGGTTGTGGAACTTTGGGTAATTTACCTCCAACTGTCCATAAAACTTGCAGAGTTGGACAGAAAGAAAGACAGCCGATTCGACAGGCTGGGCACATTGGTGTCACTTTTACACCACGAGAATTCCCTACACCTTCACGAGAATCCACCGCTGCTGAGGAACAAGAGGTATAAATTTATTTTTTTTCTTACTCTTAACTGTTTATCGCTTTTTATTTATGCAGTAGAAAGTAGTATTTTCACTATTTACTATTTACCCGCGTCTCCTCATATTATTGTTATATTTTTATATTCTTTCAACAAGATCAAGAGTTCACGTTGTATCCCACGTTTATTGAAAATTGTTTATGCATCAATTTTAACTTTCTTTCGTATTAATATTAGGAATTAAGAATAATTATTATTGTGTACAAAGTTTCAAGGAAGGAGATTAATGAAACTTGTACAGTGCACAGCTTCATTAGGAAAGTGTTCTTAGATTTTAGATTTTAAATAAAAAGGATAACTAACAAAGTACAGACACATGATTCGGAATTTGGAGTGATCACATGTGTAATGTGTAGCTGCTTTGCTCTGTGTACATTGTACATTGTACATTTTGTGCAAACTGCTAAGGCTACAGCCTCATGAAGACTCATGAAAGCCACCCTGCTCTTTCCCCGACAGCTGACATAGAACAACAACCAAACGGAAAACAGACCTTGTTGTTGTTCTATTGATTCTTTGAAAGCCTTTTTTAATTTGTCTCATTCCATCTTCCATCTCTTCATCTCAATTTCAAGTAATAGAGGTTCATCTTCTATGTGCTTTTGGATTTTGGACTTGGGACTCTGGACGAGACGAGAGATACATGTAAAGAGAAATAATTCGAAATAGAAAATAGAGCTTACACTTTTGCTCTGTTTTCTCCTCTTCTTCTGTTATCTGCCTAGTGTTCGGGATCTTTCGTCTTCTATCTTCTATATATCTAATTAACTCTTCAAGAGCCTTCTCCAATAACAACTACCATCCTCAACAAAATGTCTGTAGTCTATAGTCTGTGTACTGTGTGATATTCACTTGCGTACAGTTACTACTTGAAACTTGAAATGTGTAGACACTAGATAGATGCGTGTAAAGTGTACAGTGTACAGTGTACACTGTACATTCTAAATTCGAAAGTGTAGAATCAAAAAGGGATAAAACCACTTGTACATTGTACATTGTACATATTCTAGATTGTAGCTATGCATAGTTTTTAATTAACAGATATTAAATTCTTACAGCAGGGGAAATTCCAGATTTGAACGAGTGTACTCAGCACTCTGTATTCAGTACTCTGATAAAATATATTTCAATGAATAATTCTTTTGTTTTTGTTTTTGAATGCCGAGCTCAAAACTTGTTTAGCTCAGATTTTGAAGAAAGATTTTGAAGATTTTTGTAGTTGGCAATTGGTAAAAACTCAAAATTTGATAGGAAATTGATTAGATTTTACCATCCATTTACTTTTTTTATATTATAAGTAATAATCTTATTTTTTCTGGCTCTTTAGAAAATTTGAAAACAAAAACAATCCTTCAACGAGAAAGGAATTAGATAAATTGAGTCAATTATTGTGTTTGTAAAACTACAGTTTGAAAGACTACAAACTTGAAACTACAGATTAAAGACAGACAGATTTGAGTTGTAGATTTTTCTTGGCATCATCAGACATCAGACATCAGATATCCTATCTGATTCTAGATTCTACAATGTCATGAATCATGAATCCCGTACAGTACGGCGCAGTTCACTTTATAGTTTACAGTTTACACTGGTAAGGAATAAATGGGAAGAAAAAACTTTTAAGTTTTAAGTAAAGTCGAAAGAAAATTGCAAGAAATACAAATATTTTGATGCGACTTTCCACTTTCCACTTTATTCGTTGCGTTCCTCCCGTTTGCCTTGACGTTAACATCTGTGTTATCTACTATCTACTATCTACTGGTTCAATTTCTACTTGACATTCTCTCTCTCTATTTCTCTTCTTCTCAGAAACAGAACATCTCAACTTTGAATTCGAATTGGAATTCCAGCAACTCGAAACTGCAGACTGCAGACTGCAGATCTCAATTTCCTCTTTCATTTTTATCCATGAATGTGTAAGTATAGTTCGGATACAAAGTAAAGTCTGCAGTGTGCAGTGTATCTGTAGTTTAAATGCATCTTTTTAGTGTACAGTTTACATCATGAAAGAAAGGAATGTATGTCTACGGATTTTGAATATGGATGAGTTTCTTCCTCCCTCGCAATAGAACTTTCCTTGGTGACAGTCTAAATTCTAAAGTCTACAATCTATTTGTCTCTCTTTCTCAAAATCATTTAACTTATAGATATCTATTTGCTGCATTCTCCTCTCTGTCTGTCTGTCTGTTTTCGTTTTCGTTCCTCTTCATCTTCCTTGCATACTGCATATTGTATATATGTACTTGCATTCCATGTTGCTTAAGGCATTATCTCCCCTCTCTGTCTACGCACTGCATGTCTCTTTAAGCATGAGAAAGTTACAAAGTTACAAAGTTAACATTTTAAATGTTCTTTCCACACTTTTATTTTAGGTACCTGAATCTAAAATCTGAACTGTTTTCTTGCGCCAGGGAAAAAAGTCCATTCATATTCATTATTCATGTGCTAGAATTTAATTTAGCAGAGCTGTAGTGAGTAGTGAGTAAACTCAACGGGAAACTTTTTTTCGATAAATTCGAGGTGATTGCTCTATCTGTAGTTGTATATGAATGTCGTATGTTTTTTACATATTTCAATGTACTGCATTATTTTACTGTATAGTTGTGTGCAAAAATAATCCATAGATTCATGAATCATGGACCATGAAGCATCATGGTTCATGATGCTTGAAAATTGAAAATCATTAGCAAAAAGGAAAACACTTGATTCTTGATGGAATTTTAAATGCAGTATTTATTTATTTGTCTAACCTTTGATCAAATAACGGCTCATGTGTTTTGTTTTTGAACTTTGAACTCATGACAGTGCAATTCGTAATTAGTAATCACTGTACTTGAAAATTAAATTAATCTCCCTAGAATTACAAATGCTATGTTTTTGCTTGTTTGTTTGTTTGTTTTTGTTTTTTTGACGAGGTATTTGTCAATTTTTGTGAAATCCCTTTTAATTTTTGCATTATTTGATATTCATAACCTTCCAAATGTCAATGTCCTGACAATTTGAGTATGTTGTACGTTGTACGCTGTGCAATACATATCCAATATACAGTTTTAAAGCAGACGGATATTGTCTTCCCTTGCCTTAAACCTCCTGCTCTTTTCCTCTTGTTTACTTTATTTGATGAAGACACAGCGTAGGAAATTTGAAAGTTAAAAAGTTTGTACATTTTACGATTTACATATCCGCATCTAGTATTCAGTATAGGTACATTTATACACAGATTTACTGCATATAAAACGGCATATTTTACATGCTATTGATTTTTGTTTTGAAAACAAAAAAGGATTTTTCCAGGCTTGAAAATGAAATGAAATGGGATAATATGATATGATATGCCGTCTACCGTCTGCTGGGTGCCTTGTGCTTTTTGCCTTTTGCCTTTGGGTGCAATTCAATGCTGAATGCTGAATGTCATTGATCATTGAGTAAAGAATAGGGAATCCGGGATATCATGGATATTTGAAATCCTATGCAGACATCAAGACATGAATCACAGCAGTTTTCCTATTAGATTATACACTATACACTATACAAAGTACAAAGTACATACACGATATGTAGATATCTACATAAAAGAGCGTATGACGGATCACTCTCCATGATATGTCAACGTGCAAAACTAAAATGACACTGCTCTTCTCCATTCTCCATGTGTGTACAAAGTACAAACAAATACAACTACAAATACAAATATAAATACAACGTCGAGTGTGTGGAATTAGGAAGTTCACTGTCATGGAAGAATGCATTTTCCATACTCTAGGCCTGACAATCCACAATCCTCAAACATGACTTGCCTCTTTGAATTTATTTCCTTCATCCTATATACTGTACACTATAGAAATAATATAATATTATGAAGAATGTAGATGTACAATGTACGCGTATTACTGATAGACTTTTGTTCCTTGTTCCTTTCTCAGCCTCGCCTCCGTACTCCGTAATCCGAAGGCCGTACATATCACAGTTTACAGTTCAAAATCCAAACATATAAATTCTGGGGAAAGAACTTGTTTGTATTTTTTGACTGTGTGGATTACTCGCATCATTGACTTGACTTGACTTTTGGTTCATCCTCTTTTCCTTTTCTCCCAGTTCTATATAAATATATTATGTGTATATTATATGCAATATGCACAATGTTTATTGTACAGTTATAGTTGTTAGTTTCTGTATTCTGTATCCAAGTTACGGAATAAAGACTATATAAAATATGTGGCATTGTAAAAATACAAAAATAAAACATACATGGTGGTGTATGGTATACTCAATGCTCAAAACTTGGGAAAACTGGGATGTCAAAGAGGTTCAAAACTTTGTTTTGTTATTGTTGTTTTTTTACCAAACATATGGTGTACATTTTAGGCTTTAGGTTTTAGGGTATACCGGTGTACGGTGTACGACTGAAGATTTCCTGTATTTATTCACGGGTTTAGCCAATTTTTATTCATCCTCTTTGAACTTTGATCATGTATTCATGCTTTTAAAAAGAGGCCAAAATCCATGACATCTACAATCGGCAATCTACATGTTGATAAAAATCTTGAGAAAATTCCATGAATCTGTGATTTTTTATGATTTTTAAATTTCTCAAACTCTCAACTGCAAATGTTGAATGACCGTCTCATTGTTTTGTTTCCCAAAAAGTACAAAAAAGAAACAAAGAAAAGATATGGTTCTGTCGATCGTCGATTATCCATATTGGTTATCGGTATTACATATTGCACATGGTAAATATGACTATTTGATCCCATTTCTGATTTTTCGTATCGCGTTCATCTTTGTTTGTTCTTACCATTTCGTGTTGCGTAGATATTTTGGTTACAAACTCTGACAAGTATATCATATGTGGTAACACACTGAATACTGAATGTTTTTTTTTACTGCATCTTGATATGCACCAAAAGTAAATAGTCAAATAGTCAACGTACACATGAAAAATATCAATACAATGACTCTACATAATAAATACCTACACATTACACATGTGCGTGGAAAAACCAAGGTCTAGGTCTAGTATCTAGTATCCCGTGTCTAGTGTGTATTTTGAGGATAAGCCTAGAGCCAAAAAGTAATAAGACAAAAAATAGAGTCGCAAAAAAAATACATGAAAAGACTTGAAT
>JABASP010001451.1:0-29230 GCA_019776565.1 Sminthurinus signatus | reverse complement strand
AAAACTGAAACTTTTGGTAAGTTATTACAACAAATGGTTTCTTCTGGTATTGTATCTGGGTGGAAAACCTAAATTTAAACAAGAAATACATAAAATAATTTGATTTGATTCACATGAATTTTGAGTCACATGAATTGTTGTTCCAAAAGTGAAAGTCACGAACGATATTGAACTAATACTTTCTCTCTTCGTCAAAATAAATGTCTCGTAAAAATGTGTCGTTTTCAAATATATACGTGTATATACATAATATATATGTATAATATATTATATTATACACATGGTTTGGTTTGTATTCGATAAACCATTCAAACTACTCTATAAATACATATTATATAGTACAAAAGATGTACCATGTATGAAATGTAAGAGTATAAAAGAATATCAAAAATAGCTATAGATATAATATATAATACAGAAATGCATATTTTATGTGGCATATTTACATATACAAATTTGTGTCATAAAATAGTCAAAAGCAGTTGTGATACTCTAATGTGATCATCTAAAATACATAAGTACATGTACAAGTTGTACCTACTCAATATATACTCGTTCGTAATATACGAGTTTCATTTTTTGTTTTCATAAACAAAAAGCATTCAACTCTAATAATAATTACATAATATAATTTTATGATAAATTTACTACGTACCTCTAAACTACTAATCATGTCAAAATGTTTTTGAAAATCTACAAACTACAAATAGTGTATGATATATAAAATATACAAATACTTACGCATTGTCTTTGTGCGAGTTTTAGGGAATTCCACAAAAATTTTAAAAATGTTTTGAAAAAGGTAATGGACAAAGAAAAAGGTTGATATATAATATACGATCCTTCTATATTATTTTAGTTTGTGGTTTGTGGTAATAAAATACTAATAGGATATTAGAGGAACAAGGACTATGGACTATGACTTAGATCTAAAAAATCTAAGAGGATGTAGTAGTCTTGAAAATGGCAAAAATAATCTGGGAAAGAAGTTTAAGGAACACAGTCGGCTTCTTGGAAGTATTGTAGCGACCAAAATAAATACAGCTAATGACACAGTGGCCCATAGTAATTCGATAATTCCCATCACCAACATAACAGTCCAACAAATAAAATATATCTGAAATATCAAATCAACATGGGATAAATTTATAATTTGTATAATACTTTACTTTATGTACAATCAAGATAATTTCAATAACATACATACATCCATACATAATAAATACATACATACATATGTACACAGAAGTAAAAAAAAAAAACACCAAAAAAACCAAATTAGTACTGCATTTTTTGTTAGTGATTTTGATATAAAAATACTTAATAGTATAGTAAACAACAGTCTAATAGGAATAGTTCAGAAATTAAAATATAAATTGTTTTATGTATACGGCTAGCTTTTAATACTAGTACTTTGGTCATTGTATAATACCAATAGTATATCCGGGGTAATTCAAAAATAAAATGTATTGCATTTTACAATATATACAACGAATGACTGGATTATTTATAAGGGAAATCTAGTAACAAATGACTCGATTTAAAATTTACAACTTTATACCAAAAGGACTTTTAAGTTAGTTGAAGAGAGAAAAAAGATACTGAATATGAATATATTTACATTTATATTTTATAGAATTTAAAAACGTGAGAAATTTAAAAAGAACAAAAAAAAATCTAAAATATGAGAGAAAATAAATATAATATGTACTGATCATATTTTTGAATATTTTGAAAAAATTCTTGGAACAAATATCGGAAAAAAAAGGAAGTATATATTATATGATTGTGCAGCCGCACACAAAAAACAAAAAAAAGGGTCACCGCTGTAGACCTCCTAACCTAAAAGAACGTGTAAAACATAGCGCTCACCACTCCCTTCTTCTTTTTCTCTTCAGTTACTTTCTTTTTCTTGAGTTCATCCTTAGATGTTTCGGTCTCCGAATTTCCCAATGCCTCTAATTTGCTTTCGGAACGATTACAAACACCATCAACAGTATCACCACAATTCAAGTCTTTTTCAGTAGTTTCAGTTTGCCGATGTAATAGAGAAGAATTTCCAAAAACGTGATCATCATCATCATCGTCAACATCACAGGGAATTTTCTTTGGAATTTCCAGTTTTACAAGTTTAAATTTTCTTGACTGGATGACTTGACTGGATGACTTATTCTTTGATTTTTCTCGATCTCGGTCTTTCCTGTAAATTTTTACCAAAAAGAATTGTTTTTTTACATGTAAATTAAGAGTTTTTTCAAATTTTTCTTACGTCCACAATTTAAAATTTTTGTAAACTATAATAAAATGTACATATTATTATTATTTATTATATAACACATTTTAAGAAGGAAACGATAATTACTTTAAACACGGATCCTCATCATCATCTAGATCATCTAAAACTTTACTACTTCTTGAACTTGAACTAACAAAGTCCACTGGGATTTCACAAGCCTCTTCTCCAATCTCTTCTTCTAAGGCAAAAGGAAGTATGTCAGAAACAAGACTCGGTTTGTTGGCACCCCATGGATCATGCCAATTTTGATTATCAGTAGATTGTTTATCATTATCTCTAGATTTTTGATTCTCATATAAATTCAAACTGTGACGCATTGACTGGTTAGCTCGGGCTAATTCGAATTCAAGGGAATTGTAATCTTGAGTTTCTTCATCATCATTTTCAATGGCATTGACGAGATTTAGTAGATTGATTTCCGCTGAACATCTATTACATAATATACTATTAGGACCAACTACGGATGTGGGTAATATAAGATTTGTACTGGTGCTGAGGTTGTTGCGATTGTTTAATTGGTCGGATATATTTTCTACAATATTCTGAGTATTAACTAAATTTGAACTAGAGGATGGATTAACAACATTTGTGCCTAATAAATTATTTAGAGATAAAGGATTTTCACTGGAAACATTATTTGTATTTGACGATAAATGACTTTGTAACAGTTGAGAAGATGACGACAAGATGTCTATTGATGATTGTAACGATTTTCGATCACCATAATGGGATTCTTGTGATGAAGACTGGGAGGTATGACTATTGCTATTATTATTTGAATTCATAAGATGAGAACAGTTACTGTTCAGATGAGCAGCAACTGAGAGAGTAAGAGTTTGTTGGGCATAATTTGATGTATCCAAAAGTTGTTTTCTAAGTTCTAAAATTTGTTCATCCTTTTCTGTTTGACTATAAATGAAAAATTAACAAAATCTTTATTTGAATAGAATTTTATTTGTTGTGTTTTTTTGCTTCATTTCTATCATAATTTATAGTACACACAAAATGTTTGTTCTCATAATTCATGTATATCTATATATATATATATATATATGTATATGTAAAATTAGTATATTTATTTATTACTTACACAATATTTAACTGCTCTTGAAGGTTTGCATTTTCCTAAATTTGTGTAATATAAATGAAGTCATAATGTAATTATATACTATACGAAACTTTACATGTAGATTAAGTTACTAAATTAAAGGGGTCAGATGTGTATGGTTTTCAAATCTATAATAATTTCGTTTACTTTTTGAGCAATACATACCTGTATTAACATACGTAATTGTGTTTCCATTTGATGAATTTTCTCCATCTAAATATAAAAATAAATATATATATACATGCATACAACAATTAGTATTAGAGCGTACCTTTTTATTGAGAAAAGTAGTTTAAAAATCATTTTGTGTAATCTGTATTCTATTATGGGGGGAAAAATAATTAATTGTAGCATACCTCCTGTTTTTTAGCAGTAAGAAGTTGTTCAATTCTAGACTCTAAAGCATAGATAAACTCTGATTCACTTGTCTTCAAGTCTGATGGACTATTTGAAGAATTACCAGAATCAAACTCATCGGGAGACCGTACTCTGTATAATATGTAACATGAAGAGATTTTTAGTGAAAAGTCTTCTACTAGAATAATATTAGAGTGTACATACACATTCAGAATGGTTAATGTATTACTATGCATGGTTAATGTATTACTATGCATGACGCAAGTCTAGTACTTAAGTTACTTAAGTAAGATAGCATGTATTCATACCTTAAATCAGATAAAGAGTGTGATCTTGTCCTGAATCCAAAATCTACCGAGTCTTCAGATGAAAGTGAATCTGATCCATAATTGAAATAGCTACTTTTACTCATTTTCCCATTGGCATAATGTTTTCTCGTGTGATCATCACGAATATTTTCAAGTTGCTCAAGAGTACCCGACATTTCCTCACACTTCTTCTCAAGATAATCAATGTTTTCACACAAGCTTTGAATTCTTTTTCTATCCACCTGATGTTTTCTACTTAGCTGATTATTTGTCCTTTCTAATTCAAAAATAGTTGATTCCAGTTGCTCGTAAAATTTAGAGCGACTGGATGCTTCCTCCTTCATCGTGTTATTCTGCTTAGTCAAAAACTGTAAAGCAAAAAGCAGAGAGAGCAAAAGTTAGAACATGTTTTAAAATATATATGTAGTTTATTAACATATATATAAAAATTAATAATATACTATTTTATGGCCTGTGTAATATAAAAACTCTCATATATTTTTTATGTGTACTTTAGAATCACTACGATTATATGTATCACACCATCCCCACAAAAAGTATAATAATGGCTAATGACCACATTTATTACCACTAGTTATAATTATAACCCTATTTTTAGTAGTTAGGAAATGAAGACATATTGTAAATAAGAAGTATGTTTGATTTTATTGCTTACACTTTTTCTCATTATTCAGGATGGGCAACAATTTATTGTTGTACACCATTTTTTTCTTGTACTTATGCACAATTTCACTTAAATTTTGGAATGATTCTTTTGTTCTAATGATAACTCAAATTGATTATGATTAGAAGAGTATATTAAATCGGCACTACAAACGAGTTAAGTGTACTGTGTTCTATAATATATGTATATTACAATAGTATGTGGTCTATTTAGCTATGTGAAAACCCATATATTGTGGCTACTCGTCGCTCGTCGGCAAGCAATCTAATATATGATGGAATTTCGATCTTTGTACTTTATAATTGTCCAATATATTCTTATTTATTTGATTATGAATACAGCTGTTATATAATAATATTATAGATATAAGTATAATATAGATTATAGATTAGTAACAACCAATGAATATTATTTGCTTTTGTACGTTTTGCGATTTTTTTCTCGACAACGTGTATCTAGTGTACAGTTATACTTTTAATATAAATGTAAATAAATAACTCTTTATCTAATCTATTTAGCTGCTTAAAAATCTCAATTTGTTATAACTATATTATATTATATTATCTGTATACAAACTATAAACTATGCGAAAGAGTTATAATTTATAATTGACTAGACGTGTATTTGATTTGTACTAACAACTAATAACTGTACTCGCTATATATATTATATTATTCACAAAATGCGTATATTTCAAAACAGACTTGGTCGATAATTTAATTGCAAAAATATAACCAACAACGATTTTATTAAAGTCGGAATCCTTTAACCACTTTCCTTATAAAATTATGTACAGCTTATAAAGATAATTTATATATATTTCCTAACTTGTATTATAAATTTCAAGTAAAAAAAATATTGTCCTTATGTGCTGTGTGTATGTATACATGTACAATTTGAGCCTACCAAATATATCTAACTATGAAGTTGCGTACTAATTACTTAAACCAAAAAACTGTAACAATTACACAATTCAAAGAAAAATGAACACAACTTTGCTTTTGTTACAAATGATTACAATTCCTTTTTGGAAATTGTAATTTCAGTTGGCAGCCTCTACTAATTCTTTTTATGTATATTCCATGAAATATTTACGCAGTTTCAAAACTTAGAAATCCAAAGAAAGCTTAGAAGCTTTCTAATCTCAAACTATCGCTCTTCTGGAGAGTCTCTCAAGGTTAAAGTTGCCTTCCAAAAATCTTTATCAGGACTACTGGAAATATTATATTTCAAAATGTATATCTGTATAATATAATATTCTGGTCTACTATACACTAGTCCGAGATTAAAATCTAGTTAAATTTCTCTCTAGTCATGTTCGAACTACATGCACATAGCATAAGCTTTTTGTCACCTTTTACTATATATGATATTATTATTATTGTAGTTACAATTTTATGCCTTTCTCTCTATATATTTAAACTTCACTTTGTGTGATAACTAGCTTTACCCGTACCATATATATTATTAGTATCGGTATCTGGTATCTGCATATGTATAATATATGGACAAAACAAAATATTCATTTCCATTTTAGAAGCCATAACTTTATATTTTGTGAATGTGAGATATAGATTCATACTCTTGTAAATTATTTATGTGTGTGTATGGATATAACATTATGTATAGATAAAACATTAATGTTGAGAAAAGTAAAAAGTAATCTACGAAATAAATCCACAAAATGCTTCTCTCTGTTTCCCTCTTTCTCCATTATAGGTTCTGGTTCATCTCATCAACAGTGAATGCATATTTAAATATTTAATCAATGTGTCTAGGCATCGTAAAACTTGTAACATACAAAACATACTCTACTACGTCAAAGGATATATAAAATATATACATATGGACAAGAAGTATGATGAACATGGTTCCTGTAAAAATCTCTACATATAATGTACATTTAACACTATAAACAGTTCTATTCTTAATGCAGATAAATAGTAGAGTTGTGCATGTACTACCCACGTTATATATATATATATATATATATATGCTTATAGGTTATTTCGATTTCTAAGCCAAAGTTTTCGTTTTACTATCACATTTATGAGAGGAAAAAGTGTATTTTCTATATATTTATAAAGCATTTAAATATAGAGAGAATGTATATTGAGCGTTTTGAGCCTCAAGGGAATGCAAAATTGAATTGTAAATGTATACTTAATACTAAATGAATGTAAATGTTGATTTTTTGTTTTTGAAAGCCATGTTAACCTGGATCATGAAAAAGTCAGAGACGAAAAACATGACTGCTTACTCGTGTGTCTCATACACATGTATAGATACTTTTGTAAAGAAGAAGAAGAAAATCAGGGAAACGAAAGAAATTAACATAAAGTCAAATGAGTCACGATATAATATACTATGCATGAATTGTACTTATAATGATTGACTCGACGAATCAAACAAACTAGATATATATATTTTGTGGATGAATGGATAGATCGAGTGATACAGAGAGAGAGAGAGAGAGAGAGAGAGATAGATCGATCAATTGACGGAATGAATGAATGAAAGTAATAAGATAATAACTTTTACAATTCTTTTGCTTGTACACATAGTTTTTATGCACATGTGTATATATTATACATACATACACATAAATGCATGTGTACAACATGTTTGTATAAATACTTGGTACAAAATGTATTTCTACGTGTAACAGTTAAAGAGTGGCCCGTCTTTCATTCTTTCCCCCCTTAATAATAATCAGCATTTATTTTCTTGTGCATTTTTATTTTAAAAAAAAAACTTGATATTATCCTTTTTCCTTTTTATAATCTACAACATAATGGCTCACGACTGTCAGTAAATTGTAGTATCGTATACAAAAATCACATTCATCTATGAAATGTATCTTTTACATCTTATATTTCAATCTTCATTGTTGTACATCTATAAAGTTTAGTAATTTTGTTGCATTTCTCGTCGATATTCGATTAGATGTGCATGCATGCATGCATATAATGTACAATCAAGTGCAATCTAATTCGTACAAACGTTATAATGATTTTCTCAGTACACATGAATAGTGAGACTTTTCTTTTATTCAGAACTATACATTCAAAATATTGCAAAAATTCCAACAAGAGTCTAATGAATGACTCTTATACATTTTGATTATTGCACTTAAATGACCTGCACATTGCATATGTATTATAGTACAATGTTTTACTTTTATCGTTATTGTTATACTACTTCAGCAAAATTAGATTTTTCATAGGTTTACAATCTGTTTATGCAAGTAAAGGGTTACTCCTAATTCATAACTTTGACTTTATGAAAAACTAAGACAGCTATCTTATATTTATGAGGAAACTATATATCCTCCCCACATGATTACTAAAGTTGTATATATACTCTTATACAACCCTATAACATCTATTATATTTCTACACCGTTAGTGCGATTTAATGTCACATATGTCATACAGTACGCCTCTTTAATGTATAACCTGCTGTCACAATCAAAACTGTTTTTAAATTTCAAAAATCTAATTTCATCTTTCATTTGAATTTGTAGTATGATGTAGAAGATCATATATATATAATGTTCCTTAATTAAATCGGAACCGTCAATTATTACACTAACATGCACATTGTGTACATTATGTACTAGCCTCAGTTTTTTAAATTTACTGTTTTTAAAAAAAATCGACACAGAAACCTATAGCATATATATGTTGTAATTTGTAATTTGTGTAATATACATTTTTCATCATCAAATATATCGCAAAAAAAAACATCACTGGTGGGCAAGACATGGAGGATTTTCCAAGTACCTTTTATTGCTTAATGTCAAATGTATTTTGTGGAAAATCATCCCCATCGTATTGTTCAAATTGACATTTTACTTGTTTTCTGTTTGAAAAAATTAACTTCTTTGACTAGATGAGCATTTAAATCTAGGTGAAGGTAATTTCATATGGACCTAAATTTATTGCTTACAATGCAATATTTCCCCCTTTCTTCCAGAATGTTATATAAATTTTAATTTTAATCTTAGATTTACCCAATCTATTTCTTTGCCGTCATAACTTAACTTTGAGAAATATGAGATGCAGAAAAGGGAACAAAAATCCTGTCCATACTATTATGTATTGAATAACTTAAAACTAGTGTACATGTTAATTATGAGAAACTTTCATGTTAAACTTGGTAATATATTAATCACTCTGATGAGGGTTTAAAAAGTTACAAGCTTATACCTATATTATACCTACATTCTCTTTTTGATTCCATTATAATACTGTATACAATTATTATTAATGCCTAAATCTAAATTCGCTCAAGTATCATAACTGTCAACTTTACAAAATGTACAGACAATGGTTCATTCTTCAATATTTTGTAGTAATAAATTTCCTACCCACATATTTTTGTAACAATTATTGTTGCACTCCACTCATTATTATTTTATGTTAATTAATGACTATATAGTCTAAAGAGGACACGATGCATACATTCGTTTGAGTACATCTGTATAAATTACGAATAAATGTAATTTCATAAAATATAGCATACCCCTTGACGTATATACATAGTGCACTAAATAACAACGAATTGAAAATTAACTCTACATATCCATCAATAAAAATGTATAACCTACACACACAACATTGAACTATAATAACTAATTTGAAAAGAAAATATACTTGTACCTGTATATGTTCAGCCTGATCCTCAATTACAGCTTGCTGTTCCTTCACATCTTTCTCTAATTCACTGTTTCTCTCCAGTAGTGTACGTCCCAATTCCGCAGCTATCTCAAGGTCTATAAAAAAAAAGAAAACACAAGGGAAAAATTATTTCACTTATTAGTTTCATTTCAATTACCATATCAGAGCATATTTCACATCATATATTATATAGCATTACTTACGCATATTATAATGT
This sequence comes from Sminthurinus signatus, assembly GCA_019776565.1. Taxonomy (NCBI): domain Eukaryota; kingdom Metazoa; phylum Arthropoda; class Collembola; order Symphypleona; family Katiannidae; genus Sminthurinus; species Sminthurinus signatus. The sequence continues at coordinate 19,578 of JABASP010001451.1, read as the reverse complement.
CTGCGTAGTGTATATATATGTGTGTGCTATTGTTCGTATTCGTAAACTCATGTAATTATAGTTATTATAATGTGATAAAGTTGTACTTGAAACAGTTTGAAAGTACAGTTGAAAATTGAATAATGATTTTCTAATTAATCAAAAGACTGCACCGTCATTTGCAATCAGTGATATTATTTTTTTCTCCTTTTCCCTATCCATCGTTCACATCATTCTCCTTCTCTTACAACTTGTAACAGCACATATGTATTACTTATATACGTTATACTTATACGACAGAAGAAAGGAATTATTGAAATGATAATAATAATAAGACGATGGAAACCGGATTTGTCAATGAGATAAGTGCCATTCTGTATTTAATCAAAGAATCAACCTGTAAACACGTGTAATTATACAAAAAATACACTGTATGTTTACGTTTACAATCCACAAGTATGCATTTCATTTGATATCTGTATGATGTATAAAACACAACTGGTTCAATAAAACAACAACAACAACAGCTACAAGGAAAATATTGAAATCTGAAGAATAAACGTACAAGAGATGAGAGATGGTACATACAAGAAAAATGAAGACGACCGGCCAAACATTCCATTCAAGCTTCAAGTCTTGTTAGAAGTTAAAAGTTAAATATGATAATAAAGTAATACATATACACATCCATCACTCTCGTGCATATTTACAAGATATTCAATATTCGACCAGATTCAATATTCGATATAAGATATTGAGATATTGATGTCTAATATAGTGCACTGATATAGTTTAGTTAGTCAGAGACAGAGATATTCCACATTTCTGGTTTCACAAATTCCAAACACCAATAAGCAATTGAACCAACCAATAATCAAATATCAACTTTCTTCCAACATGTGCTAATGATCAAAAGATATGGATTGATTTTTTTGTAAGCTTGCGTTTTCAGTATATATATATATATATGTATATTGGTGGCATGACATGATACGTATCAAGATGGAAGATTCCACAATCAAAAACCTTATCAGTTATCAGTTATCAATAGATCATACACATTTCACATACACACCATATCAGTCATCATGATTATAATTTACAAAGTATGTATGTATATCTATGTATATACTTATTGTATACTGTGCACATAGTTGATAGAGTAATAGCTACAAAGATGCATCCACCTGTATGGTAATAATACACATGCATTATCAAGGCTGATTTCTACCATTTGAAAATTGAAAAACGAAACACAAAACAACAACAAAAATAATAAGAAAGAAGAGTAAAAAAAAAAGAAAAAGAAGAGTGAAAGGAATATTCATAAGTTCATTTTATCTTATTACTTATTACCGCTTATTAAGAAAAATTAAGAATAACCCGTAACCACATACAGTATACAATATGCCATGCTTCTTGTCACCTTCTTTCAATACCTCACAAATCATTATGTAGCAAACAGAAAGTATAAAAATATGACACATCCGTAAATGAACAACTGTGGACTGTGGTGTGCATCCACAATACAATATTAGTGTTATAAATTTCATTCATTTTTCAAAAACCCATTCATACATCACAAGTAGATACATTCACCCTCCCAACCATTCAATCATTGAGGATTATACTTTCTATGTAAGAAATTATACATTCGAATGAAACTCCAAGTAACAACTACGAAGAATAAGTATTCATAAGAAATATTTAATAATGAATGATTTCTTAGATAGCAGATTGTACGTTGCAGACATTCATACATACATGCATACATACATGTGCTTGGCTTCACACTTTATACTGTCGGTATATTTTTAGAAGCACGTGGAAAACCTATATAGTAAACGACTCTCCATTTACTACAAACGTAGTACGTACAACGTACATATAAGATGTATAATGTACATGGTACATTGTACATACACTGGAAATTTGTTTTGAATGAACCCACACACACAGAATAAATAGTTTTGGTGAACCACTTTCTTTAAGATTATTTCACTTGGTATCAAAATGCATACATAATATATATATATATTATATATATACATCTAGTTTATACAGATACAGTTTTTATTATAGAAAACAGGACTTGGAAACTTGTCAGTTTCGGCTTTATTTTTATGAAATTCGGTGAATAAACCCTGTAAATTGATTAGTATAATAATATACGATTTGAAAAAAGTGTTACAATTTACAATATTATTTGTACTTATAATAATGTGTACCTTGAATGTCCAGAAATGGGTTCCGAAAATTTATGTGACTGTTGTTGTTATTTGTTGGTGAAGGGTCAATGTTGACACAAGGCACCCTTGTGCCCTTTGTCGGCTTCACAATACGCAACATAATTTAATTATTGCTCAATAATTTTATGTTTTATTTTTCAATGTTTTCAATGTTCTTTTCACTACACATCAAGTGTCTTTTCTTCTCATGGAAGTAACACATATGAAAACTGGAAGTGTGTGACTTGTGTCTTGTTGTAAAGTTATTTTTGTCTTGGTTTAAAATTTGCAGGGGGTTTTTATCTTGACTACTATCTTACAATTAGTGAAGTGACTCACTCTTGTCTCTTGTCCCATGAATAAAATGTATAACAACTAATACACGAAAGATTTCCTGCTTCCTGCTTTGTCACTCCTCTGTTTGTGTATGAGCAGCAATAAAGTACTTATTTTCGGTCACAAACTAAAACATGAAGAGACACAACCTGTTGATATGTGTAATGTAGAAAATATATAACGTGAATATAAAATTGAAGATGTGTGGTGTGCACTGTGCACTTTGTGTAATTAGAAAATCTGTATATTATGGAGTACAGATATATTACACGTTTAAAGTCTAGAGTCTAGAGTCAAGAGAGAAAACTATATTATACTTCTTTATCTCCTTCTATTCTGTAGTTTTACTCGAAATAAGTAAAATTTTGCCTGACTTATTTGATTATGTACATTACATTATGAACTGTCCTAATCTCTGGTAAAGTCCTTTACTTGAGTTAATGTAACAACTAACAATGATGGAAATTCACATGCAACTTTGTTGTTGTCAACATTTCACATAGGATAGGTAGTTTGCCTATACTCATGTTACAAGTTACAATCAGTATACTGTACTAATACTGGTTAAATCCTGAAAATTCAGTAGTGGACGTATAAAATAAAATATGTACAAGGTCCAAATTCTCTATACAATAAGTAATAAGTACAAGTAAATAGTAAATAATGGCGAGTATTATTATTATTATTCTAAAGTACGTTTCTCCTTTATCTTCTTGGAATTAAAATTTCTTGAAAGAATATTTTAGTCAGAAATGAGAATAGTTTATATGTACAACTACGTGTCTTCAAAATTACAAAAAATATTTCACTCTCAAAAACCTATTAACAACCATTCACAAAGATGATAGTAAAATACTGTCCTAATAATAATGAACAGAATTTTGTCTTGATGGAGAAACGTATAATATATATAAAGTTATAAAGACGCTTTTCAGCTTAAACTTTTAACTTCTTTTGATGACTTGTAATGTTGAAAAGTATGTATTTAAAAGTCACAACAACAATAGTCTTTTTTAGAACGAATGAACAATGTAAATAACACACTTGAATGGGAAATCAAAAAAAATCCTCAATTCATTTCTCGATATCAAAAAGGTCTCACAATAGGATATTTCCCACTTGATTTTCAATTGTCACTGTACACATAAATGTTCAAATGTTTTGGCAATAATGCTGTCACAATAGAGAAAATACTTTGTGTATACATTATGCATTATTTATGTGAGTGTGAGTGTGTGACTTGAACGTTTAAATTTTTATATAGTTTTCGTTAATATTCTTCTTCATTTTATTATTATTATTGTTATTATTTTATGGTGGCACCACACAGTTCCTTATGAGTATATTCATCTCACTCTCTTTTATTTATATATTATAATATCTGTATTCTGTATACATGTTGAAGATGTGTGTACTATTTACTATTTACAATAACTCACAAGTGCACGTAGGACACTTGACTTCAGCTCAGTGCTCACTGTTTCACGTTTGAAAAAATATTTCAACAAAACTCGAATTTTTCTGTTGATTGTTGACGTTTGTATCATGTGTGTACAAAATGTGACTGTTTGTATATGATAGATATGTGCACAAGTTTTTAACCAAATGCAGACTACTTACTGATTGAGAATTGTGAGACGATGATGAAAACAGTACGTACAGCGTACAGTCATACAGAGCTTGTGTATCTGTGTGTGTTGGGTTCAGGCACTCTAATCGAATAGTGCACGACTGCCTTGAGGCATTGAGGCAAACACCAAAAGATGATAAAAACACACACAATATATGACAAAACAGACCCTTTTTACTCTCCTTTCATTTCAGACGGCAGTAGGTACTTACATTTATATATATATATATATATATATATTGTGTATAGTAGGAGCATTCCAAGAAACACTAATGCAATACCATTTTGTATTCTGTACTGTTTTATGTATAATATGTAATTACTTTAGAATTCATACACTATAATATGTCGTCATATTCATTTACTAAAATTATACACTATATATATATATTTTTTAATACCCTTTTGTATGGAAAAAAAATTCTGCCAAACAATACATAATATAACTCAGTTCAAATTCAATATCGATTCTTCAATATCGAAGCCCTTTAAACAACTCACTTGTCACTTGTCAGTAAGTTACTCATTGAGGCAGGGAAGGTATAGCAGGCCGTACTTCAGCAGAGCACATATTATATTGATATATATATATATATATCTGCGTTGAGAAAAGCTCTGCAGTCTGTGAACTTTGGAAAAATATTGTACAAAAATAACTACAGGCCAATTTTTGGGGGAAACATTTTAAGAGTCAAGTTAAAGTATATATTGTACTATGTAATAAGTATGAATGAATACAGTATAAAAGTGAGCTACTTGTGACTCATTGAGCTAGATGGATGGACCAGGACAGAATGCCGGATACATGGGCCTATATCCACTTCTTTAAAATTTCCATTCAGATACACTAGCTACTAGCCATACAGAAAGCAAGAGGTTACCTTTGAAGTTTTGAAGCCTTTTAAGCCTAGCACTTTAAGGTATTCTACAAGTATATAATATAAATCCTTGTGCTACAAAAACAAAAACACGGTTGCCTATACAAATATTGTAATATATTATATTATTGTTACTAACAATAAGTATATGTGTATTATGTGTGTCTATATATTTTTTCTTTAAAAATTAAAGAAATGGACAAACAACGCTGTATAGAATATAGAACGAGTGCATAATCTAATCTTTTTGAGCTTTGACACAATCTTCTATACGTCTTCTTCCTACTTTTCGCTACTTTTATCAATAGAAAAAAGTATACACAGATTGTTCCAAATTTCAAAACATTTCAACCCCTGCCTCTCATTTTCAATCTTTTTTGCAATTTTATAAAATACAGTTTGACCGTAATCCTACTTTTAGTTACTATATGATATATGATGATGAATATCCAGAAAACGTATAATATTATAAGTATACACTATTATAATTCTTTGTAATGATGATAATAATAAGATAATATAATGTACATAATAATAATAATAATAATAATAATAGAGAGGTTATCTAGAACACATAGTATTATAGAAGGTCTATCTAATATCTACATGATGGACGAGAGCGTTGTCGACTTTTGACCTTTACCGTAATCGTAACACAGAAAACACAAAATAACGACAATCAACCGTCGATCCCACTGTCAACTGTATGCAAATTGTAAAAGTACTCTTCTTATAATACTAACCTAGCCGTCAGTTATTAGTTATTAGACCGTCTAGTCAGATTTATAGTTGGAATTGAAATGAGACTTAAGACAGATGGAACAGTTGAAGATAAACTTTAATATGTATTACGTAGAGTTACTGGTTACTTTGTGTCGTACTAAATGTAGTTGTAATGAGTAGTGTGTGTGTGTGTGTGTGTGTGTGTGTGATAGCAAGCTGTAAGCACTCAACTTTTTACATGCCTTGTTGTTGTCTCAAGTTTAAATGAGCGTCAGCAGTCAGAAATGGATGGACAACTGACGTGCAAGAGTAGCCACGTCTCAACTCTAAAGTCTCACACGTATCGAGAATCGAGAAACTATCACATGTAAAGTACTTTAAACTTAATATCCAGTACATAATATCATGTGTGTATAAAGAGGAAAATGGATGAAAAAGACGCAAATTTCACACACACACACATGCATATATGTATATAAAATCACATGGACACAAGGAAAAATAGTTTACAAGTAAACATGTGTACACACAGACTTGATATTATACTAGTTATAAACTATAAAATACTGTAATGCATGCATGTACAAGACATACAAAAAGTCCTATATATATAAAAAGAGCAAGTGCGAGGGAGATAGAAAATAAAAATTGCATCTTGTGGTCTTGCTGATGAGATATTTCGCATTTCGCAATCGGGAATTTGCACTGTAATTGCATTTAGTATTTCCCCACAGCAGACTGCAAACTTTGGATTGGCTGACGTTCAAACTTTATAGCTATAGTTTATAAAAAGTGCACATGTAGTAATGACTATACAAAATACAAAATATACGATTATAATTGTGTGCGTCTACATGTATATATATTCATCTACATTCTAGATACTAGATACACACAGTAGTCTGCAAAATTTCTTGGGTTGAGGTTAATAGCGTTAGGTGAGTTAAGATTTATATGAGACACATTTCAATTACACTATAATAATAATAAAAATATTATGTATAATAGTATTCTTATTATCTTTATGTCGCTGGTTGCCGTAATACTCAGATCTGCAATGATATATATGAATATGAACAATACGTATCATGCGTAAAAACATAAAAGCTCATGAACATGTGGTATAAAAATGAATCATATACACTGACCATTACACATAATATGTACATTCCATATTCCATGCATTTATATTATGTGTGGTTGATGGTACATATTATGTATACACATACAACTTATAGAGTCGTACAAGAGCATTAATTAATGATTTTTTAAGGTATTTTACCATTTATACATGATTCATGATGACTTCATTTTGTTTTTACAATTTTGACAAAAAAAACACATGCAGTTAAAAAAATTTCTATAGTTCATGGTTAATGAAATATATTATGTTTTTGTCTTATTTCACATACTCAGATGTTTTAAAAATTTGACATTCTTCAACAGATAAATGTTCTAGCTTCTTGTGTTCAAACTAAAAAAATACAACATGAATGTACTATGTACGAGTCAGATTCAAAGATGTTTTATGCATTTAAAATGCGTCCATGGACATTTAAAATTTAAACCATAAGCTGTAACTATAAGCTATTACATATTATATACGTATAATACATAACACGTATACGTTTTTTGTTTTTTGCACAGCAAAGTCAAGTTTGAATTCGACTAAAATTTCACAACAAATATGTTTTTTTTCCTTTCCCAATTAACCAATATCCTCTGTGGATCTGAACTTACTCTTATCATTGGCTCAGTCTTCGTAGTTAAATTACCATTGTAACTACTACTACTAAAAGCAATGACGCTTAACATTCAAATAAAAGCAAACTTCCCAAATTTTTTTCGTCCACTACGGACTACGGAAATTGGAAAAAAACTATAAAAGTTATTAGCAAAGGTACAAGTCCAAAGTCTCGTACAATTTTAAAAATCCCTATGCACATGATTACGCGTATTTGAAATTGAATAATTTAGATTTTCAGTTTTAGATTCGATAACAATCCAGATGTAATCATGATATGATGTATAATTTGTATATTTTATATATATACCTATATATGCTTCTTGATTAGGACACTTGAATAACAAGGAAACAAGAGAGAGCATAATGATTCTTGATTCTTAAGGTAATTCGTGTGAAATTTGTGTAAATTTTTCTGAGAATCCATTATTAGACTAGCAAATGAGCTCAGTTCACTACGCCTGAGTTTTAGCAGTTCATTTACTTTTAGCCAACTTCCTGTCTCATGTCTCATGTCACCATCAACCATCATGTACATTGTACATTATACGATTAGGCAGTTGACTTTTCGGTAAGAACTGTTTTGATGTTTTTCATGTTATAATTTAAATAAATCTAGCTACGCAGTACCTAATCCCACTTACAAACTAACAAGTAAGTAGTATATTATTAGCAATAAGCGTACTCATTCCGGGGATATGTTTTCGGATTACTTTGCACTCTACTCTCGGTAACTGTATCATTTTTCACAACAATTTCGACTCTACGTGTGAAACAACTTGTAAGAGATTGTGGTACCATAATATGGCACGTATGCCAAAACCGTAAAACGTACAAACAAAATCACATGTGAGTATTATGTATTATGTATAATAGTTAATAGTCATACATATTGAATGTTGATGGGATAAAGGAATACGCAATATTCACAAAATAAGTGTAGGATATTTACTATTTTTTGCGTATTTATTTACTACTGATATGCTGTCAGAGTAAAATGTATAATATATAATGGTGGATGACATGCCGTCGAATTGGATAGTGTTCAAGGCTGAAATGAGATGAGAACTAATCGTAAAACTGAAGAAATATTGTCGTGATGGTTAGAAGGCGCTAAAATATATATAGTTTACAATCGTATAGTATACATAGGCAGACGTACAGATATTTATGTTGAGAGTTGAGATGCATGATAGTGCAAACATCTCCTGCGGAATCTGAATAGTGAATAGGACAATACAAAACACATCAAGATTCAAGATTTGCGTATTCTACACTCTATACCATAAGATGACGAAAATAAAAAGACAAGACAAGGAATAGGGAATTAAAGGTTTTTGCTCCTGGACATTGTGTATTCTCTCTCGCTCTCTCATTTCTCTTTACTATCCGTTCACAATCATTTTTTTTTGACATTGTATTTTCAGTGTAAACAAACTTGTAGGAAAAAACGTGCACTTGAAAAATCTCTGCTTGTCATGTATGTTGATTCGTACATCTTTCATTTTTTATGTGCTTGAATTATATAAGTCTTATATAGCAAATCTCATCAGCTTTAGTTTTTTGACAAATCGTTTTTCTATAGTCCATTCTTACATAAAAATGTTACTCAACACAAATGGTATATACTATGGATTATGGATATTCATCAAGTTAATCATACATCTACTATCTACACTCTTCAACTGAGATACCGTCCACTGCGATGGACACAACTTAAATTTTGAGTCTCAAACTGAGTGGCCATTAACTCGATCTCATTAGCTTTGCACCTGTCATATACATACAGATGACTGGAAAGAACTTGGCTGAAGAGTACTAAGGCACATTTTCAAGGTGTACAGTGTAAAATATGTACATACATTATATAAAAGCTAAATAAATCCCACTCAGCACTCAACACTACAACTTAGTGCATGATGATTTCACAATTTTTCAATACAGATATTCAAGTTCCAGCAAACACAGTAGAAATTCCATAGCAAAACCATCAGTACCAGAATCATTAGTAAGTATTTATTATGAACCTCTTCACATTTCTTTTTTCTTTTATTTTGTGTAAATGACAGTTCATGCAACATACAATCTTGTTTCAAATTTCAAACAATAGTAAGTATAAAGTAAGCATCTAAATGCTAAATCAAAGTCTATTTTTGTTCACAAATGTCCTTCATCGACTCGGATTATGTATTGTGTTTCACTATGAATAGGGCTTTTATCCCTGTTTTTGCTTTCATTCTGCTGACCACTAGTGATTTTTTTCCCTGTCTTGGATTCTTTTTCACGATCCATTCTCTTTATCTTTCTCTCGAGTTTTTTGTGTACACTCCTGTTCGATTTCTTGTTCATTTTCCATATATACATTTCCTACTGTAATGTTCACACAATTAAATTTACATATACAATATATTTTCAGTACATATTATATATTATGCAGAACAACCATTTCTATATTGTATATTATACTGTAGTCAATTTGTACTCAATTCATAATATAATATGTGCACATCTATCCAGTGCTCAAGCTCTTAAGCATTACGTAGGAATAAAATGATGGAAAAGAAGAAAATTTAATATATTTGTGATCAACAAGTTTTTATTCCTTGTAAATCGTTAGTACATGATTTCATTTGATTTGCCCATCTGAATTTTTTTTTGCTCTCATCGTCTTTACGGATGAAATTGAAATTATATGTTGTTGCGTAAATCGTAAATCACAAAAACATAACAGAGGTAAAAAAGGAAAAAAATGCGTGTTACTTTTTTATAATACAGATGCACATTGTACATTTTACACGCAAAACATAAAATAACATGCAATACTACATAATATAATCATATCATCCAATAAGGTAAAACAAGGATGGTAACAAGATATTATGGAATAGGAGGAAAACGAAAACGAATGGATACTCTATTTTTTGTCACATTTTCTCGATTTATGGCTTAATGTCTCTCTTTCTCCCTGCATATTATATTATATATATATGGTACATGTAAAATGTACACACAACACACACACACATACGATTGTCTGTCCAAATGATGCTGAGTAGTTTCAAGATGGCCAAAGAAGATAAAGTCCAATAAAACTTTGATCATTGGCAATTGGCAATCATACGTCATAGGTTAATTATTATTACCATCATTATTACCATGATACATAATACATAATGCATACAGATATAATGTACAATATACACCTGATTAGTTTGTATTTATCTGCCTACGATTCACGTTATATGGTGTTCATTTGACTGTGATTTTTTTTAGAAAAGTACTCTACCTAACAGACAGTAGGATATAATATGTAATAGGGCATGAAATTGTAAAATGAATGACAAAAAAAACTTCAAGTCAATAAAAAGTTTAAAAAAATTCTTTTTATTTGCTATTGGATCAAGATTGACTAGTGCTTGACAGCTCAGGAAAAATATATGTGTATAACTTCTCATGTTTTGTTCTTCAGCTTCTTCCCATCTGATCCACAAACAAAAGTTGACACGATAAAGTGGAGTATTCACAAATGTATTGAGTACTGAGTATTGAGCTTATGCACACAGTTACCTTCATATACTTACAGTTGTAAAATAATAATAATACTAATAAAGGGACATTACAACAATAATAATTATTATTTATGACGATTGCTCGTGAATTGTGAATAAATGTTTAAGACTCGGCGTACATACTTGACTATCCTTACAAATTACAAATGTATGTGTACACACAATAATATACATGTATACTCGATAAATGTCTTGTGAATTGAAACTAGCAATTTGTACAGATAATTCTTCGATTATTTTCTAATTGCATGTATGAGTAATAATTGTGCACCCACCAATAAATTTACCAATAATGATATTTGATATCTCATAAATCATAAACATAAATGTTGATGGACTTTGTATACAGGAGTAATAATAAAACAAACATACTAAAATGATGATGAGAAAATACAAAAAAAAATGTGTGTAATGATTTTTCCACTTCCGTTTTTTGGTGTTCTAAGTTTTGTATTGTACATACATACATACATGCGTATACGATATACATATGTAAATAATTTTTACTCTGACTTTGTACAAGGAACTACAGATATGTGGAAGTAGTCTTATAGAGATTAGATGGTAGACAAATATATTGAAACCATTTATATTTATAACTTTTCAAAGGTGGAGATTTTTTGATTTTGATTTGGAGAAATTCTCACAGGAAATAAATCAATGATCATTTTACTTTTACTACCTTGACTACTTTTACTTTATGTACGTCAATTGAATTGAATCAAATGTATTTAGTATTTAGTCTGAATTCGAGTACAGTTTCTCTTTTTTTCTCCATCTTACGTAGCCTGCAGTACCACATACACATACTGGTACACAAATACAGTATACATATCAATTGCTATATATACATATGAAATATGGAATACTGAAGCCTGATAAAAGGTTTGTCAGTTCAGTAGAGTTGTCGAGTTGAGTTTTTTTTTTCGTACTGCCTTGTGGCTTTTCTCAGACATAGACTGAATTATGGGAGAAGGAGCATGGGCATGCATGACCCTCGCACTACAAGATAACCCAATAATCAATACCAAATTGTGATTGTGATTTGAAATCAATTAGGATCTGTATCTTGTATCACCGTGTGCACAGTTGTATATATTGTATACGATCTGTATGATGCATGATAAATGATAAATGTAATAGTGGTTTCTTTGTTGGTCATGTTTTTGTTATTTTTTGAAATTTACTACTTGATTTGATTTGTTTTCTACCATTTACTTTTGCTACCCTACCCCAATCAGTGCTCTCGTATGTCACAAGGAATGAAATTTCAGAAATTTCATGTAAAATCAAAAAAGTTTCTACTTTTTGATATACAAATTTTAATCAAGTTTGGCATATTTATGTGCACATTTAAAAAAGAGGTACGACCAAATTTCCATAGTCTCATTCACATTTTGCAGTTGAGTGTTGAGTGTAATAGATATTACTCGTCATGTTTCAAGTCGGTATCTCTTTTATTTAAACTTCCTATGATTCAAATCAAGTAAAATGATTACAATGAGCTTCAGTAGCCCCATAAAGGCTAATAATATATGCAAATAAACAATATCTAATTTGAAAACTGTGCAGATAAATAGTATAATAATTTTATTATCATTAACATCATCTCTTTATTAGAAATTTGTAAGTTAAGAGTCTTCAATGAATGAATGGCTCTCTCTCTCTCTCTCTCTGCCCCTCTTCCTCTACACTAACTATCAAGTATTTGAATGGATACATCCTAATACATTTATAATGTAGCTCGTGAATGAAAACTACTTTTTATTAGCAATAATAATTATACAGCAAGTTCATGTTATACGCTATATACCTTTTACTTTGTACTTTGTACTCAATACTTAATAAATGTACATCCTTTTTTCTTATTGATGCATTCAAAGATTTGATACTCAAACTTCAGAAATTAATCCATAACTTTGTATTATTATTATTTATAACTTTACTCTCACCGTACTTTTGATACTGCACATCATATGAAATCTATACATAGATAGTATAGATAAGGTAATAGAGTGGACTATACACTAATGTTGAATTATTTGGTCTTATATATCTGTATATTGTTGTGTATATATTTGGTCATTATAATTATGCATGATGATTTCTTTCTACGCACAAGTTGTGAAAATTGAGAAACTACTTTCTTTCATACTATTTCACCCTCTCAAGATATATAATTATTATTATTACTATTATAAATATTTTATACAATTTCCCTTTCATTGGAAGTATAAGCTATTGAAAAAATAATAATAAATATATAAAGATCACATCATATGGACACATGTATTTTAACAGGTGGTTGTTTATGCGTAAAGTTTTTTCTTAGCTTCCACCACATGTACCATATGCCCAATGATTTGTACTTTGTAATACTTTGTATGCTCTGGTATAAAAAAAGAGAATAAATTTCCCCATTTTGCTTTTGTGTGAGCATGCATCTCAAATCTCAAGTAAATATTTTTGTGCACAACATACGGAACACAGGTGAGTGCTACACAATGTACGATGAAGAATCAAGTTTTGTACGTATAAAGTATAAATAAATGCACAATTACATTTTAAATCCAAGCTCTAATTAACTACCATTCCCTGATCTGCTTTATGCGTCCTGCTCTTCTACCTGCATCATCTTTAGCTTCTTTCTTCTTTTTCATATTCTATTTTATATGGTATTAGTGTACTGTATAATATATTTTGTACACTGTAAACTGTAAGTAGTAAGCATAGTATAGTATAGTAGATATATATACCTACACGTTTAAAATTTGAATCTGCACAGAAATTGAATGAGATGAAATAAAAAGCTGTTTGAAGAATAGAATGACTTTAAATTTTTTTTAAGTCACTACACGAAATAACAGAAGGAAGAATGCTCTTGTGTTAAGCTGAAATAATGAAAAAAAGTAAAGGGACAAGAGAATTCAAAATGAACGAATCCGTGTACAGACTTGTCCGTATTATGTATACATAATATGTATATGTATACATTATACATACATGTGAGCACAATTTGCAAGAACATGTAGTGTTCATTTGTAATACCAAAAATAAAAGAACCTCACATGTGTGAGAGTGAAAGAGAGAAGTCTTTCATACTTATAGAAAATTACTACCACACAAAAGGTTTTCTATATACACAAAGTACAAAGTACATGTTCTGATTTAATTAAAACTCCATTCAGTGTTTGTATTTTCTACTTTTATAAAACTGAGCGTAATTATAATTATTATTATTCAAAAAAATATATGAAGAAATATACATTTATTTATAGACATCTAAAAGAGCATAGTAAATGGATAAGATAGAGGTTACCCCGTATACACAAAGCTTGTATTTTATATCTTGAATCCTAAATATATAACTAATGTTAACTAATCTCATATTATTAATGTTTGAGATTGTATACATATAAATCTTGTTTTTTCTCATTACTCATCACTCATTAATAAATCAATTTAATATATTGTATATTGTATCAATGACAGCTCTCTGCAGTGTTACGTCAGTTTTATAAAGTTTAGAAAAAAAGTCAATAATAATGTTAACATGTGTAAACCGAGAAGAAAGCAAAAGTTGCCACATGTAAATGAATATATTATAGATTATAGTATTTGTAAATACTATGATTATTATTACTTACTTAACATTTGACATAAGCTTAACTGATTTCAGTTAAGGTTATTCCCTCTTGAGAGAAATCACCTTGTGTTTGTTAGTTAAACTTTTACAAGGTGTAAACTTTTTCACATGATGTTTTCATCAGAAAACAGGAAATATAACACAAAGACCAAACAGATACCGCACTGACTATCCATTAACTATTAACCAACACGTTAAAGGTGGAATTTTAAATAGAATGTGAAGAGATAAAGGTTGCCTCTGATTACTTTTTACTTTACATTTACATAGAATACATGAGCAGATAGACCAGTGTAAAATGAAAAAGATGTTGATTATTAGATTACCTCCATTTAAAACACGCATACATATATATTTCAGTTGTACATGTGTATCCTAATCCAACATCATTAAAATACACAATGATAAATATCTAATGACATATTGTATGTGTTGCTTCATCGCGACATTGTGAAATGAAATCCAAAATCATGTTTTATCGTTTTATGATTTTATAACATGTTCTTTTCCTCCCCCGCATATCCCATATTCACATACGATAAATAATATTAAATACATAGGTGATTTTTTTTACATATGTCAAAGAAAATGACTGAGTTGAGACTTCTGAACCCCATACTGTAGTCTATAAAGCTGGAGTGGTATCAGTCACTGATGAATGTTTATCGGGATTTATAAAATATGAATACAATGGATGCCCTTTCCATTTTAACATATAGAATGTACAATACGCGATACACATGTTTTTATACACATTGTATAATTAGAAGTGACATAGGTTAATTATTAGGTTAATTCTGTGTACATGTGTGTGTTCAAAGGTTTTTTCTGTGGTTGAACCATAATCAAGAAAAAAAAAATTTACTTCTTGCGTCACAACCACAATTTAAATTTTAAATCTATACTAGTAAAACATGTACAATGTACACTGTACATTGTACAGTACTATATGAATCTTGATTCCTTTCTCGACTCCTTCTCTTGGTCACGTCTGACTCATAATAATCAGTGTCTATTATCTGTAGCAGTAAATACATACTTATTACATGATGTACATTGTACATACCAACGAATATGGAAATTGACACGAATAAATGAAGGATGAAGGTAAAAATCATCTTATAATATCTGCTTGTGTGCCTTTTTTTTCATTGCACTGGTTAGTCTTCTTGTAATACATCCAATCCAACAAGACAAGCAGTAAGAGTTCAGAGAACAAGCTTTGTGTATGCCTGTGTCTGTATTCTTTCTGTACAAGATACTTATAAGTAAATACTTTTGAGAAAGAGTTAAACCCACACACAAATAAATTACAAAAGTATAAGTACATTTCAAACCCAATCGCATTCACCATTCAACGTCCAAATTTAAAATTCCAACCACGAGACCACAAAGAAAATATATAAACAACAATCATATTTACATAAATGTAATGTAATCCATTATTATTTAGCTAAGGTGTTCTTAATATTTTTTTAAAACATAATTTCTGCGATTTACCATGCTATTATTTTTTTGCATATTATTGTAACAAGTCTATATGATATAAATATTTATGTACAATACCACTACAGATGTAAAATTCTGTGTCATTTTGTTGAGAATTTAGAAATGATACAAAACTCATAAGCCTGGTATTTTTTCTCGCCATATTATTATGGTATGCAAAAATCAAATAATATTGTATATATATTATTTTTCTATTTGATCCTAATTCAGAAAAGTATTTAGTATTTAAGCTCTGATCTCCATTTTTGTTAAATAAAAATAAGTACACAACACAACATATTTTATGTCTGGTAAATGAAAATTATAAAAATAACAATGACATACACATGGCTAGTCATTGTTGACTCTGACACAGCCAAATCCACTCTAATACTGAACAAAATGACAAATAAAAAGTACCAAAATTCATAATCACGGCTCAAAGAAAAACAAACAAAACAAACATATATACATGTAAAGTGCGACACATACGAAACACATGTATGTACACCATGTTGGTACATTTGACGAGGAATCATAATTACCTTACCTCCCATCATGAAATAAACAGAACCACTGCTTGAAAATCCTACACAAAAGAGATGCTGACAAGTATTATGTTTATACAAATGAATCTACATATGTGTATAATAATATGTATACTTGAACGAAAGAATGACGAAACTGATTAATAATCGTATCGTATGTGAATTGCACTGTATCATTGTTTTTTTTTTATCAAATCTACTCCCTTTCTTTCATTTTCTTTCGGAGACTACATCTTAAACTCAAATGTTGGTTTTTCTTTTATATGAGTTTTAGCATTGTTATTGTACATTGTACATACATGAGTAAAATCTCAAATCTCTTCATTTTATACTTATGCAGTTCTTCAAAAGTAAACACTAAACATGCTAAATACCTAATGTTTAACTATTTTAGCACCATGTTACTTCATCTTTCACACGTAATTGTCATCCCGCATTTGTCCTTGCATAATCAATCCAAGAAATGTTGGTATGAGGTTAAGTGTTATTCACTCATTCACCATTGTCATTACTCATTATGTGTATTTTAGTACTAAAATACTGCTGAAGTTGTTGTACTCATTCGTGTTTACTTGCCCCATAACTCTGACTGGTTTTTTCCTTTCTAGACTCTTTATTTTTTGATTGCACTAAGCAAAAACTCATGTACTGAGTGTACACGTATGTTTTTGTATGTATATTTATATGTTTCTATACGGGAGTACCCTTCAGAGAACAAAGTAGGCAAACCACGCAAATGAAAAGCTAACTAACTAAATTAACTTCATTTATAATTATTATCATCTTATAATAGTAAAGGCATACACAGTACACAGACATTTTTGCCACATCCATGATGATGGAAAGGCTCTATGGGTCATATGTAATATTTAATAAAATGATAGAGCAAATTCATGTAGTGTATTACACATTAGTGTAGCATGATGATGATGCTGATACTGTCATTATAGTGGCAACACATAATATTGCTATACTATAACTACATATATGCTTTACAATAATTAGTTTTAAATTACATCTAAAACCAGAAAACTCAAAAAGTAACCAAATAGTGAATTTTTCCTTTCTGTTTTTTTCTTGCTTTCAATTTTCAATCTATATAGCAAACATGTAATATCTAATGACTATACTTTATATGATGAAAAGTATGGTGCATAATGTATGATAAGCTCCAAAATCTTCATATTTATGAGATTTTTATAAACTTTTTTGACCATACTTCTAACAGATTGTTTGTATAAATCAGCTCGTTCCCGATAAATTCCATATTCGAATAAATAAAGCCACAATAAAGGTTTGAATATTATGTAGTTTTGAAACACAATGTTGGAAATAGCACCGATTGCCTCAAAAGTCGAACACCAATAAAAAACTATAGTAAATGTAAAGTTGCAGTTGTTTAGAGTTTTTGAGGATATGTGTACAACATGACTCTGTAGCCCTGCTCTTATAAATTACACATTATAATAAAGTAATATGTTACACTGTAGTCAAAATTCAATACTCGATACGTTTCAAAAAAAATTCGGGGAATTTCAGTAAAAGTGTGACATTGTGTGTACTGTGTACTATGTATGTTGTAAGGTGTCAGGATATTTTTGCATAAGCATACTGCACAAATATTTGTGCAAGTTTCATCGTCTTTATTGTTTATTTCATCTAAAATTTAAACTTATTGAGAATTTATATAGATGTGTAGGCAAACTTTTTGTTATTTGTTAACTATATTTGTAATAGTAGACATTGAACTGAGATGAGGAAACTTTATTTTCCTTTTCTGTTTTATTTACATATTTGTGTGATTGCAATTGCTACAATGCTCACATCAGATTATCATTGTTCCGTATTCACGGTGGTTAATAGATTTATTTTCATTTAAATTATAAATTGAAAAAGTGTACGCCCATATAAAACGTTTACATACTTGTACATTTGTAATATTCACTATACGAACATGTAGCCGCAAAAGAGAACAGAAATGTGTCACACACACACAAATACTAAAGAGCAATATCTTCTTTTTATAACTTTTGCATTTTATAACTACACTTGAGACTTGAGGCTTTAAATATATTATATAGTATTATACATTATACTAGCAATAAATAAAAAAAGTTAATAAATTGTGTATAGCCCAAAGTACCAGATATACAATGTACAACTTACAACGTGTAAAATAAAAAGTGAGTTTGTTTCTCTCTGTCTCTCTATTCTATATGCCATTCCTACCAGAGAGAGAAGAGATTTTTCATTTTCAGTCATATTTTCCATGGTTGGGTCTTTGACTAATTTGAATATAAAATTGTTATAAATTTTCTGATTCGATATGTTTCTTTGATGTACTGATGTATGGATAAATCTTGTAGGGAAATTGTCTCGACTGTGTCACGTACTTGTATGTATCTAATATCTATAGTATCTACAATTTCCCTGCATTTATGTTCACAAAAGTGCAATAAGAAAAAGAAAAAATCGATATAAATAACAAGTTTTTTTAAAATGCATTTTGCATAGCTCCATCTTGTATTGTTGTTGTTGTTTTGTGCCTTATTTAGCAGCGTTGCATATTGACCATTGACAATGCACATAGGACATAGGACACGTTGGATAGAATTCAAAGTAACAAGCTTTTTTAATACTCTACTGCATGGAATATTTTAAATGGATAGGAAAGGTTGTAAGTTGTAAATGAGCGAGAAAGGAACTGACACATGGAGAGAATACAGTAACATATTTTGCTCAAGTTCATTTATGTCCGTGAATTCCGTGACAGCAACAATGAAAAATACAGTAACATTATTATTATTAT
>JABASP010001450.1:0-29248 GCA_019776565.1 Sminthurinus signatus | reverse complement strand
TCTGATCCGTAGTTTGTCTCTTGTCTATGCCCTAATGCTCACTTCTCTTCAAAATGTGGATGAAAGTTTTAAAAAAAAAAATCATATTTATAGGCACAATATGAGCATTCCTGTTGCATCTTTTTGTTTTTGACTTAATCTTAAGAAGAATAAAAATTCCACTATCAGCTGTAAACAAGTGACATGAGACAAACAGCATACAGAAGAATGAAGATGCTTTTCATTGATTCTTGTGTTTTCATGTGAGATGTGAGAGTGCGTAATAAAACTAGTAAATAGTAAATAAATAAATAAACATGATACATACACATAACACATGCAGACTTATTTACTTAGACATTGGACATGAAAATGAAATGTAATGAGCAAAAAGCGTGTTGGATGTTGGTTGTTCTTCTGTATTCTGTACATTATATGTGTTACGTATTACACATAAAAAAACAACTTTTTTTCTGGATGAATTGCATTGGCATTGAACTCTATAGACTCTAGACTCAAAAGCAATGACAGATAACGTAAATAGCTCACTTTCATAATTCATAGTACATCATACATCATACATAAAACATACAATGTGTAATGCATAATGCAGCATGTATCTGTATTGTGCATAATGGTGTGCACTGGAGACTGGAGTGTAAAAAGTTAATTGTATAAAGTATAAAGTGTGTAAAATGTATAGTGTGTACAATGTATAGTACCGAATCCTGTATTACAAAGTTGCTGTGCATACGACTTATATTTGTCTGTTGGTATGATTCCTCAATAACTCTACACTTTCATGCTCCCCCAAATGGGACTGGAAATTTTAAATACGGCGTGCAACTAATATTTTAAACACTGGAAATATTTCTACACAATCTGTATCAGTTTGCAACTCAAAGTCAAGTAGAGTGCCTACCTATTAGCTACACATAATGCATGATAATATATGCAAAGAAGCCACATATCTATATAGCTTACATTAAAAAATATTGATTGATAAAAAAGTATCATGTGGTGTACGATAAAAAAATATGGAGCAAACAAATCACTTTAATTATTATCATGATGAGGCTTAACTTCAAAACTGCAATGTATCTTGTCCATCACTCTCACTCTCTTTTTCCGGAGTCAAGGTAGTTCATTTCTATTACGTCTATTCTGATTATGCTAAAACTATAGACATGCATATTTCATACAATCCCTAAACTCAGCATTAATCTACCTAGATATCATGACAGTGGATGAAACATGAAACAAACTATACACATCAAACATCAAGCAACAATGTTGAAATCTGTATGTACATAATATATACACACACCTATCGTACATCGAAATTCACAGATAAATTACTCGACGGTGAGCTGAATTTATTCAGTCCTGTAATTTGAATTTAATTCAAGTTATTTTAATTCATAGTTTCATCTTATACTGTGTAGGCACTATATTCTATATTCTATCATTTACTGTCCAGCGCGTGGAGTACGCAAGCCACACTGCTTATAGTATTCAGTGGTATTTCACAATTAAAAATATGAAAAAAATATTGTAGTATGGCTACATCGTCTGTCATCTGTCCAGCCTGTATGCTTATTTTCGCACAATGTTGGCTATATCACTCATCATGAACACTAAAAATGTAAACCTGTAATCTGTATATGCAATATGATGCAGTATCACAAAATCTACGAATAGCATTCATTTAACTGAATTCAAAATTTGAATGACATTTGTAGAAATGAAAGGGGGAAATAGCAAATACACCGCACAACGTAGTACAAATTATCGTATGAACAATGCTTGAATTAATTATTAATATTCTAGAGACGTCTTACTACAATTTATAACTTGCAATAGATGGAAAAACTTACTCAAATGGCAAACGGGACTGAACTGATCACTGATGAGATGTAAAACCTTGGTCCATATAAGTAACGTGTGAGATTTGGACACAAGTTACATCAGTTAGAATGATGACTTTTTGACATCCCTTATTCTTCTACTCACTTTTATTCTTGATTTTGATCAATAATGATTTTTGTTAAACGGTCAGGTACAAAGGGGGTTTAAAATTGATTACTTTCACTATTAAACAAACCTTTTAACTGAAAATATCTTTATTGTAGATTCTGGATTCTATATTCTGACTTGTCTAAAATCTACAATAATTATACTGTTGTATTATGTTATATTATGTATTGGAGAACTTGAGTTAATTATTATTGGAGATGTAAAAAGATCTCTTGTTCTTTTCTCTTTGTTCTCTTGCTTTGTCAGTCTTTTTTCTTCTTCTAGTTCTAAGTTGTGAGTTAAACTTCTAATAGCAGTACATTTTGCTTTAGTAGACGTTTTTCCTTTGATCGGAACGTAGAAATTCTATCTTTATACTCTACTCGTGTACTTTGGTGTTAGTATTGATGACGATGATGATGATGTTGAAAAAGAGACGACAAGTCTATGTTCATATATATATTATATATTATATTATGTTGGATATTGGATGTTGGATGTACATGATACATATATATGTGAAATATTTATAATGTGTTGCAATGCGTGTGTATTTATACAATAATAACACAAGAGTGAAAGATTTCACTCAAAAGTCATTGAACTCAACTAACTAATGTAAATATTAAATATACTTACATGTGTATACAAAATAATAATGTAATACTCCAATGTGTGATGTATGGATTTGAATTTTTAGTTTAATTACTACTACTGTTTACTACACTATACTACTACTACTACAACAACAGTTATGTATATATTTACCTGAACCTCAACAATGGTCAATAGTCAATAATACGATATGACATGCACGTGCATATATAGAGTTCACTATGTGTATTATACTTTACTTATACTATTTCGTATTATATTATACACCTAATGCCTATACTCACATACATGTACGTATTACTTATAGAGAAAAATAACAGTATCACATTACACATGTACAGTGTATACTCTATAGGTATTTGTACGCGTTTGCAAATTTTCTTTGATTGCCGTAAATAGAAACTTCCCTTCTCTACTACTACTGATATTATATATTATACTTGTACGGTATAATGTTGTTGCTCTCGCAAATGTTTACAAATTGATTTATTTACACATTGTTTACACAATCGGCCTTGTACAAAAGTTCATATATATAAATATACATAGAAAAAGTATTATTTTTTTTTACCTGGCCGTAAGTATAATCACTAACCAAACCACTAATCACTAATCAGGTCTATGTAAACATAAATACTTTTGTACAATGTACAAGGTACAATTTCAATGATTATGTTATTTACATGTAGATAATCAATCATTTAATTACAACCTCATCTTATTCCTTCCACTTGTATAATCTTTTTGATAAAATGAAATCAACTTAGAATTTTACATTTTTTTTTAATAAAAAAAATACTTTCTATCAAAATCACAAATCTAATTTATATACGTCTTTAGATCCCTTTTAAAATCACAACTGAATATCTTAATTAAAAGTGCGTGAAAGACCAAAAATTGTTAAATGCTATTTGACTAGTAATTTTTTTATATAGTAAAGTCGTTTAGTTTTATAAAATTTGATAATTTTATAGCTATTTAATTGCGTTTATGCCGTTTCCTCTTTTTTTGGCTTCTGTTTTTTCCAAAGTAAAATTAAAAAGTCTCGTCGATAGTGAACTGTATCTCGTCTAAGTTTAAACTGTGAAACAAACTAAACTAAAAAAAACTAACTTGCTGTACATGAACTGAATGAATTTTTTTAATCATATACAATATATCTGTACATATTTGGTGCAAAATGCAAACTTTTTGGTCCCGACTTTCGATCCCAGCATACGCTTATACATACCATCATAAATCATGAGCTATTACCATTAGCTAGAGGTACTCGCTAATCACATACATAATTTATGTGGTTCTATCGTTAAATACATATGTATTTTATTCTCTTTTTTATCTAAATGAAATGGAAATAGAATGATGCGAAGTGTCAAGATAGTACATGTTTGACACATTCTATGTATTGCAGTCTATACAGTCAGACGGCGAGAAAGAGAGAACATTCCCTATTTTCATACTCAATACATTCAAATTCACAGTGTACGAATTCCAATCTGGAAATGAAATGTGTATGTTGTATTAATTATTAATAATTATTATGCATAATGTTCATGTATATTGAATGTATTTTAATATTGAATCTAACTGGAAACATTATTACTTCCTAATACATAATCTGCATGAACATTTTTGAACTTCATTTCCCAGTTGAATTCAAAGATGTGATGCGATCTGCGATATGTAAACTTTAAGTGTAGTGTCTCTTTTAATCCTTCGTGTAGACACTATGCTATAGATGTACGTACTTGATAAAGATAGTAGTACTGATTGCAGTCAAGTCTGTACTACTATTTTTACGATGTACATTTTGGGACATAAGACATAATATTAAATTACGTCCTTAAATGTTGTAGTATTTTACTTACATGTGTGATGTGTGTGGTATGTGGAGTGTGTATAGAAAATGATATGTAGTATTATATTACGAACTACGAGCCAACTCTCAGCTGAGCTTTCGTAATGATGAATTTAATTCAATCATCATTTAATGACAAGTCACTTTTCCCCTTCCTTCCTCAAACTGTACTAGATAAATATGCATGATAATTAGTACTAAAGTAAATGAGTTCATTTCACATGTCCATGATCTATGCATGATATGTTTGCAATAAAATGAATCCTGAAGCATAAAGTATGCATATATGATTTAATGTGTCGTCAGTATTCAGAAATAGTCGGTAGTAAGCAAATGTGTGTTCTCATGTCTCATGTCATGTCAAGCAAATTTCCAATTTGAATTACTTGTAAATGCATTTAAAATTACTTTCAAAGGAATTTTTTGGCGAGCCCAAGCAATATTAATGAGAAAAGTATATATATTTAATATTTATATAGATATGCCAGAATTTTCTCTGCAATCAGCAGGTGAAAGGGAAAACGTAAAATGAAAAGGGAAGTTGATAGATTCCTGAACATGAGTATTATACAGGTGCGTCACTTAATTTTCATTCCATTGTGTTCACATGATATTTACGCACCTATAAGCTTAGATGTTTCAGTTTTCAGTTCCATTGAAATAAATACAATAAGTCTTCAACTTTTTTCTATGAGTCTGGGTTGCGTAAAGTTACAACTTACAACCGAACTCCGAATTCAAAGAATACGGATGGATTTTGAAAATAGCAAACGATTTTCTGACACTTTTTGTATTCATTTCAATGTAACTGAAAACTGAATACTTGTGTTGTAATCATGTTGAAATAATGCTTCCTTTCACTTTTATCATCCGTTTTTATGAAAAAATAGTGCAATAATTGAAATATTGACTCATCTCTCATCTCTATACTCTTTGTTCTAGCATTTAATTTGCATGACGCACTGGAAAGAATACAGCAGCATTTCTGATTTCTGATATACGCTGCACAATGCATTTGGTCCAAATTTTAATGACGAAGATAGTATTTTTATCATGGTAGTTTTTTTTAGACCTTTTATTTTCATTATAGTCACATTTTAATAGTAGTAGTCACATTTTTTATTATTGTGTAGTACTTTTATGAATTCACATGCTCAACAAATATTTCCGGTAGAATATGTACATATTATTATGTTGAAATAATATAAAATAGTAGTAGTATGTATAATGTATGTCGATTACTATCGCGTATTGATTTTGCAGATTCCTTTAATTGTTATCCGCATGTGCATTAAATGACAGTAGAATATCGTGTATATTGTATGTTTTGTAATCTTTTGAAGCCACACATCTCTCTTAATTATTGATAACAGATGATAATGTGTAGTTGGCTGTATTTGACTATACTATTTGACTACCCGAACAGTCATGTTCGTACTTCGTAGTTTGTAGTTCGTATTCAGTCAGTTTATTTTGTTTAAATATAGATAATGATAATTTGATGATAGTCAAATAATAATGAGGATTCTATAAAATATATAGGTCGATTCTTAACTTGTACTACTACTATTATTGCTACAAAGCTCATCATCAACCATGAGTTCAACGGCCTAATCCACAAACACAACTTATG
Source organism: Sminthurinus signatus (assembly GCA_019776565.1). Classification (NCBI taxonomy): domain Eukaryota; kingdom Metazoa; phylum Arthropoda; class Collembola; order Symphypleona; family Katiannidae; genus Sminthurinus; species Sminthurinus signatus. Next base: position 23,147 of record JABASP010001450.1, on the reverse strand, counting down.
TATGAATAGACTAGACGGAACAGATAATGTGATATTCTCTTTTTTTTCACACACATGGTTTAATGATCATCCGCTTGTATCCCCATATCATGTACATGTGTATGTATTCATTCATTATGATAATCTTTGATCATCCACTACTACTACATCCTTCATGTGTACTATGTACTATGCTGTCGATGAGACTATACTTATGTATACGTATCAACGACTCAAATATTACGAAAGGGACATGAATTAAAATGGATTCGTAGCTCGTATCAAACTTTCATGTGATAATTGTACACGTACATACATTAAAAGTGACGTGATATTCGTAAAATGTACATTGTACATATTCACAGATTCAATGGAACATTATGCGACAGTTCTACATATTTAATATTGATAATGTATTTTTTTTACTCTATAGTCACAAGAGTACATGTTACAAATCAAAGAGGGGTACAGTCTGTAGTAATGTTGTTAAAAGCTAAAAGTGAAGAAATTTGTTTATTTCAAACAATACAATAACACATCAAAATAAAACTGGAACAGATAAAATATTATTATTATACTGTTTTATTTTTTATCCTCCACTTTTCTCTTTCAAACTGTGGCATTTTGTGCATAATAAATAATAATATACCTATAGATAAAAAACTCATATAAATATTTGTACTACATAATATAATATATAATATAATTATTATTATATTATAAATTATATGTAATATGTAAATTAAAAAATAAGAATTTAAAATCCCTGTATATCTTTTTAGTTTATGATTTCGCAACTTATCATTAGAGTAAGAAAATTTTGGACCGGTTAAAAATTAAGTATATGACCGCTACGCGGTATGTTATATCAGTTTAAGAGTAGAATGTATGGAAACATCACCAATCACCAATACATAATCAATGAACAGTGAATAGTGACTACTGCTCGTACACGTGCTGTTATTATCACCATTCATCATTGTGTTCATTTCGATATTTTGATCAAACTACATTTGACGCTGAATTCTTCATGTAAACCATTACGACAGAAAGAGAGAAGAGTGAGACAGAGATAGAGGGAAAATATATTGATGAAAAATATCAACTGATCTCTAGTAAAATTTGGATCATTCATGCACTAATAGATTAAAGTTTAGTTTCCTCGTATGTTTTTAGTACACTGTGCTGTACATTGGGGGGAAATTATTGTTGTTGTTGTTGTTTATACGTAAGGTACATGGTGTAGGGTGCCAACAAAAATTATCTGTAAACTGTGAATATCTGGTTAGTGGACAGTGGACAGTGAACAGCCTTGGAGATTATAAATGTTGTATTTACATTTTACATTTAGACCCACCACCATTGTGAGGTTATAACCTCTGTCTATTTGAAACATTTTCAAAATAACATGTGCAACGTCTATTTGAAGTTTGAAAAGAATATTGCTACACCACAATGAAATCAATCGCTTTCTCAAGTCTCAATCTTCACTCAGCTAAGGAGCAGAAAATGGAATGGATGTATATTATAACTTCACTTTAATTTGAAACGGTCTCACGTTATCATTTTTCAGTCCGTACCAAGTACGAGCATAAGCATTATTATAGATTTTTTTGATAATCGTTTGTAGAATGACACCGGAAAAGTCGTAGGTCATAAATAAAACTAAGTATTCCAGCATTCTTTTGCTACACATTACACATACCATGAAATTTGAAGTCGAAAGATGCAAAAAGACTTTTATACTTTAATTTGATTTCCAAATCCATTCACTTTTGAACATTCAAAAGAATATAAAAAACGGTTATCTTCTTATTATTATTTTATGCGATCAAATATTGGTTACAGATTATTATTTTTTAATACATTATTCATATATACAAGAGTATACGAAACATACGTCGTACGCAGTTTCAAGTTTCAAACATGTCATATTTTTTACATTCTTGGAAAAAAATGGAGACGAAAGATACTTATTAAAACGTATTTACAATACTAATTGCTAATATGTAATACGTATTTCATGCTCCTTTAATAAAAATAATTATAATACACCTTAATTATTTCCTGCTGCATAAGTATTGTTTCAATACTCTGTCGAATTGCTTCACGTGTGTCTTTTTTATGCAGGGATACTCAATACTGATTATGAAAAAAATACTGCAAAAATTATTATTATTATTAGACTAATAATTATTAGTGACTTATAATATAATATATAATGTGTGGACGGTGTACACTCGGCCGATTGAATTGTGTAGGTTGTAAAGTCTAGTCTAGGCGTTTGGTTACCAGGAGAATTCAGTAGTCATCAGACATGATTAAACAATCATTGGAGCAATCCTCATCCACATCATCGTCATATTCTTCGTCGTCTGAATCCCCAAAAACTCTTTTCAAACTCACAGAACTGTTATTGTCATCACCAGCAAGAGCATGTTCAAATGTTCGTTTTACCCCTCCTTGACCTCCATTTGTTTTAGCCCAGGTTCTTTGTAGTTGTTTTGCTCTAAATATTGGCTCAAACTGTGAAATTGATTAAAATTCAAAATCAGTTATTATTAGCTCATTACTTTTACAAAATGTACACTAGCTGAATTGTTATAAAAGTTAAAAGTTGTGTTCAAGCCAATCACCTCTCGAAGTTGATCTAAATAGAGATCAGTAGGTCTGATACAAAATCGCCGTTGCTGAACGTACTGAAAAAAAAAACGGAATTATGTTTTTAACTATTCAAAACTGGGTAATTTTTGTCTCCGTGAGTCATTATACAGCGCTAACTATCAAGAACACATCTATTGAACTATTTCTTCTTTATTCAAGTATGAAAAAGATTATTGGTTCTTACATTGTACGCTTCCTTTGGAGAAACTCCAAATCTGCATGAAATTATTGTACTTCTTTTAATACTTATTATTTATTATAATTTATAATATTATAGTTTTATTACGTGTTCCATGTATATCATATACGATATGCATATTATATATTATGCATAATTTTCTGAAATTGTCCTTACCTAAACATGATGAATGCAATAATGAGAATCGCCGAAGACCCTGCACCACTATTTCCATGAATCAAAACTTTTCCTCCTTCATCCAAACAGTTTTCAACAAACTTTGGTCAAAAATTGAATAAAGAATATTAACATTAGATAGTACTAAAGTTTTAAGTAGTCATTATAATAGTAGATAATAGATAATAGTTTTACTTTGTACTTTAGCATTACCTCGCAGACCGACATGCACCTTGGAATTATGCTTTCAAAAGAACTTTCTGTGAAGGATTAACAAGGGAACACGTTAAAAAAGTACAGACATGTGAAAATCATATTTTAAAAGTATAATTTAAGTTTAACCAAGGTCATTAAATAATTACTCTCAAAGAATATTCAAAAAATAATGCTACAAGTACGTACCATTCATTTCCACGACTTTGTATTGGAAATGTCCAGTGAAATTAGGTTTTATGACTCGACGCTCTAAAATATGACGAACGCATACAATGTGAGTAAAGCCTGAACTTTTGAGCTCGTCAAATTTCTTTTTCGCAGCTGAGGCGTAACTCCCAAAAAATACATTGGGGCATATTTCCTGTGCGTCTCGTCGCATTTCATATTTCCAGTGAACAACTATATACAAAAGAAAATAAGGTAAGATTTAGTCAATGGCTCATAATGTTTTCATTGTTCAGCTCAAACATTTTATATTTCATAAATTGCTAAAGGAGGATTCATTCGTTTGGATAACTTGTAAACCTTTCTTTGTCTTTGAATTTTGTATACTTAGTGTGATTGGTAGATATATATAAAACTAAGAGGAGAAAACATGATAATGTTTTACCTTCGCGAATTTCCGGAAGTGGTGGATAGACAATCGTTTGAGGGAAATCTTCCAAACTTGAACTCATGCTAGTCCTCGGAGTACTACTGCCACTACTATTACTACTAATTTCTATGTCATTAAGATGAACAATATCCATTTCTTGGTCCATTTCTTTTTATTTATTTATTTGTTCTGTTTCCTTTATTAATTTGTACTCATATTTTATACTTTTTCTTGCAGTGAAATGTCTTTGTGATTTAGTACACAGATTTTGATACTCGATACTTGATACCCTTTCCAATTTCAACCTAATTCTTGTGAATTTCAAAACTAGCTCAATATGAAAATGCTTATATTTTAGCACAGTTGCTTTCTATTTATAAAAAAGTCAATGAAGGAATAATTAATAATGCGACATACGATGAGGAAAGAATGATAACAATCGGAAACTCAAATACAAGAAAAGGTCATACATACAACAAATGATAATTTTGTGCTATTTTTTGTTCAATTTGTTCATGATGCCGAAAAACCCAAAGCCGAATTTCAAGAGAAAAAATCATCATAAATTTACAACTTTTTTGTGATCCTCAATTCTCATGATAATTCATGATCGGTAAAAGTTAAAATATCTTAGAGGAGCTAACTTTTAGAGGAGCGGAGTACCAAGAATTCTGAAAATTTCAGAATACCCTTTGGTTACCAGTTACAACTACCAACAATAACAACTAACAACTACCAAAAACTTTGTAGACGTGCTTTTTCAATTTTCAATATACCACCATATTATATATTATGTGCTCCTATACTAAAAAAACCCACACCTAAAAAACAGAAGACAGTAAAATTTAAGAAGATGCAGCTCCAAGACAACGTTTCTCTCTCACATTTCGTTTATTGTATTACACATTTTACATTTTACACACACATGACATGACGTCATGTTCTTATGTTATATACACATTATTTACAATCGAAAAAAATGTGTACCATTTTTCATTGCACGATTTAGTAAGCAGTTTACAGATTACAGATAGATCAAGTACACAACAAAAAAGGGCGATCTAAAATCTAAAAATCCGTATTTCTTTTTACTTGTTACTCCAACGTAATAGGTATAACAGTAGTAAAACACAAGTAGAAAAATGTGAATACTCACAATTCACAAGCCATAGTACATACCAAACCAATTTATACATTCAATTTTTACTTATGAATCACTTTTAACAAAATCTGCACATGGCTGTAATTTAATATAGTTTACTTAATATTATGGCGTTACATTTAAAATGCTATAGAACCTAGGACCACTGTTTTACATTGTACTATGAAAATTTCTGAATTCTGGACATTTACATGTCAGCTTGTAACTGGAGACAAGGAACAGAACTCCGCCTGTGAACTCCCAAATTTTCCCAATTTATCCATGAGAGTCTAGCTGTCAAATCTATAAAGTAAAGAATGGAACAAGCAACATGATGTATTAGTAATCAGTAATCAGTATACGGCATGTGTACTAATAAGAAAGTGAAACATTCTCTAGTAGGTATTCAAATATTAAATATTATCTCAAGAAGAAGAATAAAGAAAGTGCTAAGTAAAAAAAAGTAAACCTGATGTGTTCCATTCTGAAGAACGTTCAGATTTGATTTCACCCTTCAAAGATTTTTCCACAAAAGTCAAAGGATCATATTTTGAATTAAGTACTTCCTTCAGAAGTGCGATATAGGAAATTGCAAGACGCATAGTGTCAATTTTTGTCAACCGTTTCTCGTACGGAAATGTTGGTACATGAGTACGAAGTTCTTCAAATGCGGAATTTATGCTGAAATTTAATTTAAGAAAAAATAGATGAATAGAAAATGTTATTGATTTACTTTTAGGACTGTTGTATTTATCACTATACTGTTTTATGTCATTTTACACACCGATTAATTATTAATTATTATTCCTTGTTTTTGTTTTATAAAAAAGACTTGACTGAAGAACGGACTCAAAAATAAGTATTTAATTCCATTGAATTACAATGAAAAAATAGCTAACCTTGGTACAGACCTCAGCATTCGTTTCCTTTCCCGAACATTTGCTGCTTGCCTTTGACCAGTCCACTGATGTCCATTATAATCTGATGAATTGGCGTCCATGAAATTTTCATCTGTTTAATAAAGAAAGGTTAATAAAAACGAAAGCTCGTTCAATTTCAAATACAAACTAATGTATAAACATAATGCATAAAATAGTTCAAAAATGAAAGTATAATTTATGCAACATAATGATACCTGTTAAGACGGAATTCGAGTTAGAGGCCGAAGGATTTTCTCCATGTTTGTTTTCTCTAGAAGTTTTATTGCCTTTTTTTCCATCAGATTTGTCTAAAGTGGTTTCATCATCCACGATACTAATTTCTCCATGATTATACCCGGAAGTCCCGGAAGAAGATGAGGGTTGGAGTTCTGTGTAGCTGCTGTGATTTTGATTTCTTTCAGGATGACAATAATAATGATGAATTGAATCACCGGAATGTATTTGCTCATCATACATTCCTTGAACACTGTGATGACAGTTGTAATGATCACCACCATTCACATTATCATAACAATCATGGTGGGCTCCGGGATGTTCGTAGTGTGTGTGAATCTGAATGTAATTACTCTGACCAACTGAAACTTCCTGCTCATACGGATCAGAGTGCTGGAAACAACTAGAAAACTTTTCAACGGTGGGATTCATTTTCAACACGTCTCTTTAATTAAATACTAAGTACTAATCACTTTTAATCACTTATTTTCGTTCACATTTAATTATTTATGGAAGAGCCCAGTTCCTGTTGACTGCTGCTTAATGAAACTCACTCTTACTTTGAATTTTAAATACGTTTTGGAACAAAGGAAACTACACACGGATTAATTAAATAGAATGAAGAATAAAACGAGTAATGTGTAATGTTTTATTTCCGTGTATTATGAATTATGAATTATGAAGCTCAGTTGATTCGTCTTCCTTCCTGTATGAAACTTGGCCTTGAAGTGTATCTACGTCTGGACTTTCATGCTCATCCTCATCAAAGATAAATCTGTCCCTGTTCAATACAGTTTATTCTTTTATAGGTTCCAGTCTCTGTTCTTAATGCTCAAAATGAACTCCACAGTCAATATACAGTATAGGTACATAGTACATCCCATAATATAAACCTACCCAAAGCTTTGTGAGAAAGTCTGTGGGAAAGGGGGAAACAAGAAAAAGGGAGTCAAATACGGAAAAGGTTGGCTTAAATCCTCTTACTCCGCCTTCACTTATTTTCTCCTCGTTCCTTCCTTTTTTGGCATCAAACAAAAAAAAACAAGTCTTATTTCCGTATGTCATATGTAAAAACTGTCTGACTTTTCTGCAACACGCTTGACGATTGAGGATAGGATGATATGCTTTGAATTTTCTCTGTATCAAAAAGTGGACAACTTGAGCACATTCTTTTTTATCCACTCTTTTACATTGACATTCAAAATATTCTCATGAATATATAATATATAATACATAATTAGCTATTACAGAAGAAGGTTTTTATTTTTGACACAGTTTTTCAATTCATAGCCAAAGTATTTTTAAAATTTGAATTGAACTGGTGTTGAGCAGATAATACATAATAGGTATAATGATTCTGACCAGTACCAGTGCCAGAGCCAGTGCACATTCAAAATTCACAATCCGAATAAATGAGGTGGAAATTCCCAGGGTTTTAATCTTTAGCTAGATGTAAAATATAAAAGGCGACAAGGAACAATATAATAAACTCGACGGGTAGAAAAAACGATACATGGACATAAGTATTATGTACACATGTATGCTTTTTGTGACGATCTAAAATTGACAGGGGATCCTCATTTTACATGGTTCTGTGTTTTGTGAAGCGGGGATGACAAAAGCTAAACTGTTACATGTTATACCTCTTACACTTAAGTATACGCCTAATCTAAAGCATATGTATGAAATCACTCTAGTATATAGTACATAGTACACATAACGCATAGCATATTGTGTATTGTGTCATTTACAAGAGAAACTTTTCCGGGGTGGTTACAAACACCAGAATAATTACCGTTTACAATCACACACTCACATATTCACAATGTCACCACTCTTGTTTGCTCTTGAGGCATGAGGACAAATAACCATGATAATGATAATGATGGATCCCCCTGGTCGTATTACGTATGTATTATGTATTGTATATTGTGTATTATGACCTAAGTGAATTATCTATGGAGAATGGAGATGGAGAGAATGTAAAATACCCTTCCATACATACATACATGGATGAAAGGGGCACCCAGTTGAATGAGACGAGATACGAGGGTAATCATGTCTCTATACTCTATACTCTATACATAGATGTGCATGTGTGTACATAATAAATAATAATATATTATACATGGAAATTCGCCCTAGTTTTAAGCCTATGTACATATGCCTTGTGCATCAGTTTGCTCTTTGGCTTTAGTTTTTTCTTCAGTCATCATCAGTCCTGAATCCTAAATCATAAATAAAATCTAAAGTACACAATAAAGAATAAGTGTGGTTTATTTCTGTGTTGTGTATGAGAATTAAAAGCGTAGCGAATAGCGAATAGTGCAGCATGCAATGTACACGCTACACGTTATGCTTTCACTTTATTTACAAACAGTGTGTAAAACAAAAAATTTATTGACTAAGCGAGCCACAATTGGTTTTACGTTTTACCGTTGGTCTTCATTTGTTGAATGGGGAGTGCGGGATCAGAAATTGTAGATGATAAAAAAAAGTTGAATTTCGTACTTTAAATAATACTTTTCTAGGTATACAGTATACACAACGAGTCGGAGCTTCTTTTCATCAGACAGTATTGTGAATTGCGAATATGCTTTTCTACTTCCTGAACTAAAAGTCTACATTCTACATACAACATACAATAAAAGGCAAAACTTTTCTTCCTCCTTCCATCCACACACTTGAGTTGTACAGACTTCTTCACCATCGATTTCACATTTCACATCTCTTTTTCTTGAATCTTGAAAGGTCTGCAAGTTATTGCCCCTTTTTGGATTTGGGAACCTTTTGCTCCAATACATTCATTCATTCAGCCATCTCAGTCATTGGCATTCAACATGCCAACTTTTCAACCGCTATAATAAGTATGCTCCTATGATTCTTTTAATTCGTCGTCACAACCAGACATGTATAATGTGTAAAATGTATAAAATTCAAAGAATGAAATGGTGTGGAGTGCAGAGTGCAGAGTAACGAGTGGAAAATAAGTTTGCGGTTTTATTCTCCGAAATCTCTAACATGCATATATCCGCATGTACACAATATGAATAATAGGATGTGAAGTGATGAGAAGGGATCTACTGAACACTTGTGAGGCACGCGGCCTTGACACACGACCTCCACGTGAATGGTGAAGGAGATGAAGGGTGCTATAGAATAGTATTGCTGTACATAATGCTGCATTGTACAATTGTACACATTATACACAGTATGATAATTTATTCTGTGCTCCTAGCTCTTACATAGCTAATAACTACTCTTGTCCGTATTTTGTCTACTGTGAACTCTGATTTTGATTGTAAGCCTTATTTGATGTTGACTCGGTTCTTATGTTTTTTAACTTTATACACACATGAGAAGCATATGTGAGACTAGAGAAAATTAAATTAAATCTGCTCGAGTACAATAATTAATATTCATTATTCTAGAATTTTAATTTACATTTTGTATTAATTTTTGTTCATGATTGTTGTTTTCAAAAAGAGCCAGAGCGATTGTAAAAACTTAAATTTTGAAATTAAAACATAATGTGAAATGAGAAAATGGAAATCATTGGTATAATATTATCAAAAACATTTCGGGCGTAGTAAGTATAGTAATATGAATTTTATTTTCTGTTTTATCCATCGTTGAACAAGTGATCCATCGTATAAGTGTACAAGTACATATTTTCATATCATCACTTATTATAATATTATGAAAGAAAAGTACTTTAATTTGAAATTATGTATAATTATCCGGTTGCTGTTGTTGTTGTTGTTGAAACGATGATAAAGAACGGCGGTTTGGATTAACTCCCAAGTTTTCCCAATTAATCCATGAAAGTCTAGCAGTCAAATCTGTAAAAAAAATAGAGGAAAGAAAGGTTGGTGTCAACAGTCAACAGTGAGCATTGAGGGAGAAAATAAAACTAAATGCATGTAAAACTGAGAAAATTTGCTATGTACATAGAATGAATAAAAAGTAAAAACTAACCTGATGTATTCCACTCTGACGATCTTTCGGATTTGATCTCTCCCTTCAAAGACTTTTCCACATAGGTTAAAGGATCATATTTAGAATTGAGGACTTCTCGAAGAAGAGCTATATAGGCAATAGCTAGACGTAGAGTATCAATCTTACTTAATCGTTTTTCATACGGAAAGGTCGGCACATGAGTACGAAGTTCTTCAAATGCCGAATTGATACTGTAAAAATACCAAATGATTTTCACATACAATTTAAGACTATTAAGACTAGATGAAAAATGTATCAGAGAAGATTACGAATGTATTTGTGATTTGTGAAATGTTTAACTTTTAGTACAAATAAACAAATATAGAGCTAAAATATATGGTATATAAAATTTAGTCTGAATCATTTTAATGAAGCATTTAGATATCTCTCCAGACTGTTTTAAAATGCCTAACCTGGGTACAGACCTCAGCATTCGCTTTCTCTCTCGAATGTTGGCTGCTTGCCGTTGACCTTTGTATGGACTTCCGGGATAATATTCTCCGTTCCCATCAATCATTTCATCTACAAAACAATTAAGAAAAATATTTATTGCCATTTATTCCTTAGCATATCATAATTCATCATCACTACTTGTCCAAATGTTTCTTAAATGAAAAGAAATAAAATGAAATGGGGTATCCAAAATATAAGTAAAAGTACATACATTGAATATTTCATGTATTTTAGACAGTTTTTTTTAGACATTTTAAACGAAAACGTTTTACACAAGAGATTAAACAAGAGTTTAAGAGACACCCAGCGCACCCTGTATGAAACACCATCGAAGTCTAGAAAACTGATTTTGGCCAGTGAAAATTGTTATTCATTATTTAATGTAAGTACTTAATAATTATTCATTATTAATTACTGGACATTAAGCATTTACATTTGTGTGTTTATTGATTAGTTTGTTTAACATCTACCTATGCAAATACTCTATCCATGTATTTAGTATTTAGTTAATACAAAGTACAAAACTATCGCTCGAACAAAATAAAAATAAAATACTAAAATAGTAAATATATTATATGGTGAACTAGTGAACAATTAAATTTTATTTTAGAGTGACTGAAAATGACCTCAGTTAAGACTACATTTCGGTGGGAATGTCTTCCGTGTAAAAAATACTATTCTTCAATACAAGGGTATGACTATCATCTTTTAACTCATACACAAAGTAAACCCTATAAATGTAAATTTTGTCCCTGCGTCTACCGATCCAGTAGTCATACACATGAACATATGAGACAGAAACACTTGCAAGAGTACATGGGACACAAACAAAAAGTGAGAGCCAGTGGACGAAATGGTCAAGGTCAAAAGTCAAAACCAAAGTCAAAAAGTAAAAGTACTAGAGGAAGGAAACCATCATCTCAGGAGAATCGAGGACAATCACAAACCGGAAGTAGAAATAGAACGTCTAATCGGTATGTTGTACTTATATTTTAAATATTTATTAATTAATTTGTATATTATTTTAAATATCACACAGATAAAGATGTACACTATTAAAACGTAAAACTATAAAAAAAAATCTCTCTCATTAAATGTTAAACATTTGTATAGAACGAAGATGACAAAAACTACTTCTACTACTACTGAACCAGAAACTGTAAGAAGATTTCAAGTTCAAGTTGATTCTGTGAAAACTGTTCCATGTCTAAATTGTACCAAGACCTTTCAGGATGAACGTGCATTAAAGATACATTGGACCAAAATGCATGAGCAGGATATTTTCAATAAATCAAGTGCCCGGAATTTATTTCAACTTGAACCTACAAATACAAGTAGTGAAAACAACAGCTCTGCTAAAAATAATAAATCGTCTTTTGTTTCTACTTCTAATAGCAGTAGTAATAATAAAGAACTTGTGCTTCTAGATTCGACTGTTGAAAAATCCTCTACAACTGACTGTTCTCCTACTTTATCATCACCGTCATCATCTGTTCTGCATCATCCTCAACTGTCATTATTATTATCATCAAATTCAGAAAATGTTCCACTTCCAAATATGGAGACTAATATTACAAACGGTGTTGATGACTTTTCATTATCAACAACATCTTCACCATTAACTGAAACAGATACAAATAGTTCTCCAGTACTATCGTCAATGTCAATGTCTTTAGAACCCAACTTTGATGATTGTATGGTGTGTTCTATCGTTTGTAGTCGATGTAATGAAGAATTTTTTGAGAGTAGAGAATTACGTAAACATATTGTGAGTTCACATCAAGATATTGAGTGTATTGATGCTTTCGAGACGAAACATAGTGATGATGAGGAGGAATCAGTACTCAATTACCAATCATCAGCTAATAGAAAGTCAGTTATTGTCTATGCACCAAGTTGGTAAGTTTTTTTATCATAAAAATCTACACAACATAAAAATCTAGTCTAGAACATTTAGACTATTCACACTATTCACATGATATTTTACATTTATGTACTAGAACTTATTTTATATGTTGTACAAAAATACTCACACTATAGTTCTTTATTAATATTCGTTGTTTCTTTTTTGTGCTTTTATCAACAAATAGGTCAAATTCTTTGGAATCAATTTCGTATGAATCTTCCTACAATTCGTCCACAAATAATTTGGAATTAGAATAGGCTGTTTTATAAACTTACAACATTTAAAATACCAGGTTTGATTGGGCTCCGTTTGAGTAACCAGAAACACACCATTTCATATTATTATTACTGCGCGTAAGTATAATATATAATTTATAAGTTTATAGTATTTATTGCTATTTAGAATATATAATATATAGTATGCATTGCTACTCACTAGTCACTAAATGAACTTGTCAGCAACACTAGAAACTAGCAAATAATAATCATTAGTCGTAACTGCCAGAACCTACTTTTAATGAATGAATGAACATATTTACGGGGGAGAAAAAGGAAAAAGTATTATTATTTTTATCATAATATATTATATAATATATATTTTGTATTTTGTGTAGTCATAGATCATAGTACATGTTGTAGTATCAGTCAATGAATTTTATTACATAGTACTATATAGAGACATAATATTATAGAGATTTTCATCTATTACAACGTCCTTACATTATTCACAAATAGAACTTGGCCATATGTTTAACTTTTGATGAATAAATTCTATCTTCTATTTTAGCCTATAGCTTATAATTTATAATGCAAGATGTACAGTATAATATGTAAATGAATTATGAATGCTATCTACAATCTACATAATATTATGTGTTACATGCTGATATTCTTGATTCTTATATATGTAAATGGAAGAAAATATCGTATTAAAGGAATTTAAGCGTTCAATACTCAACCCTTGAAGTAAAACATTTCAATTTCTAATAGTAAATTTTTGCAAAAGCGTAGGATATTTTTGATTCATTGTCTTTGTAGATTTTATATAAAAAATATAGTGTTATTTACCTGAAACTGCCTCGGAATATTGAAGAGAGGAAAGATGTCCATTGTCAATCTCATTTATGGGTGGTCCATGAATTCCTCCAGAATTATTTGACAACTCATAAGTACACATTCCTTCCATTTGTTGTTGCTGTTGTTGACTGTATGGTGTTTGTTGTTGTGGTTGTTGTTGATGTTGTTGTTGTCTTCTGGTCACATTTTCAACCATCATATTTTCTACATCTTCATTTCCTCCAGGGCAATAATTATTCCGATGACCACTCGTACTACTACTATTGTTACTCCCGTGGTTATTTGGATGACCACTGTGAGATTGTGGATGATGATGCATTTCAATATTGTTGTTATCACTATTGTTGACCTCTCCTATTTGACTTGTAGCATGAAATTCAACTTGGTCACTTTCCACTTGTGTTCCACTTATCCACTGATGAGGATGGGAAGAATAGTGTTTTGTATTTGAAAAGTCCTCGTCAAAATATGAATTACTCTTTGTATCACTGTTAGTAATATTATTATTAGTGATGATTTGTTGTTGATTGTATGGATGGAAAGACTCGGAGCGACTGGAGAATTCTCGGTAGTTGCAATTCATTTTAACAGGAAAAGGTATAAGGTATACCAAATAATATTATAGTAAATGGTCTATAGTGATGTAGTAGATTGCTCAAACTCCTTTCCTGTGACTTTTTCAACTACTTCTTTTCATCTTTCTCTCTCTCTCTCTCTCTCTTTTGGAGGATGAGAAATCAATAATTATGTAAATATGTTTTATATATATATTTTATGTTTAGAGTTTAGATATATAGATAATATAATCACAGTTCAAGTCCAAGAATGATAATATCATTAGTTTTCCCTCTATACCTATAGAAATCCTGTCTCTGTGCTTCTCTATCTTTCTCTCTCTCTCTCTCTCTCTCTCTTTCTGTTTTTGTATGAATCAAGTGAATTACTTTTGGATGGTTTCTGGTTTCTGGTTTTGACTTGAACTTTTTGGACTACTTGGAGATTCTGATGAAATTAGAATTTACATATATGTATATATGTAAACTGAACGAAACGGCGGAACTGAGGACTGACTAATATCTCTAATATGAGAGTTTCTATTCCTATTATAATAGTATAATCATATGGCAATTGCAGAATTGAATTTTCTCTTGTCTTACTCTACGCTTATCTATATATGAAATATAATGTGTATAATATGTACAATAATATATAATATACAAGTTTGGAGTCTGGAGTCTGGAGAGAAAGAAAAACTTGAAGGGATGGAGTGTAAAGAGAAATTGGAACTGCTAGACCTAGCAAATCCTGCTGCTTTTGTTCCTCCTGTGAATGACAGACACAATCAACGACAAGTGAATAGAGAGAAAGAGAGAACAGAGAAAATTCGTTCACCTTATTATGATATTTCAACAACCACAAAATCCTTACAAGTACATACATAATACATACTGCTACAGCCTCACTCTCTCTCTCTCTCTCGCTTTCTTTCTGCATCTCTTCTACAGCCTCCTCCTCCTCCTCCTCTTGAGTTTGAGTACTCGGATTCCCTTCAGTTTTACTTTTACTTTTACTGAAAACGACACGAGAACCATTGCATTGTATATTGTATTTGTATGTACAATGCTTGTAAGATTGTGTGTACTATGTACATTATGTGTACTAAACAGTATGAGATATGCGATATGCGATACAAAAAGTACAAAGGATAGAAAACCGTACGGGGACTGGTCACATCTTCACATCGGTCTCCTTTTTTTTCCATCCCCAAAATCAAGCCAAATAGTCTGCAAGTGAAAGCAAAAGAAAATGGAGCAAAAGACGATAAAGATGGGGGAATACACTGGAAGAAAAGGGGAGAGAGAGAGAAAGAGAGTGAGGGAAGGAAACGCCTACATGTCAAGAACAGGACGTTGTCTCTCTGCATCCAATGGGCTCCGTCAAGAAAGATATTGTTCCACCTCTTCAAAGTTTCAAGCCAACCCAACCAAATTCAACTTATAACTTATCCAAATATCTCCATATTGTTGTAATGTGTAATGTGTATCCGATTGTATGTACAAATACACAGATAAATATTATGTAGATACAAAAGTTGTTGATTATGTTTTAGGTTGTTTTTACAAGATGAGTACAATTATGCTGATATATAGTACGTAGATATGTCGTGTTGTATTTCGTCATAGCTGTTTATATCATGTTATACATGTAAATTGTACATAATATATAATATGATTTGGTTGTTCTCCTGTGGTGAGTGAGTAGATCATAAAAGTGGGAGAAACGGAACACTTGTGTTTTGTATGTGCATAAAAATATATAGATTGGATGAGCTGAGAGTAACTGGAGACACGCGACCCGGACGACGGCTCTCTATTTATTCTCAACCTCAGTAAATATGTCACTCAAGTCCTTCACATCAGCAACACTCGACGTTGGATTGAATTTGTTCAAGTGAATTTTAAGTTTAAATCTCCGTTGACATGAAATTGAATTGCAGACTTTTCAGTCTGTTTTCTTAAATTCTTCTCTCCATATTGTAATGTACAAAGTATAATATATATATATATATTTATTCATAACCTTTCTCATTTGACTCTAGACTCCTGACGTACCATACTTTAAAGTAGACGGAATAAGGGCGAAAATAACTCAAAATATTGTTGCTGTCTTTGTCATTCGTCTTAAATAGTTTTAGAGAATTTTGTTAGTTCAGGAGTTTTAAATCTTAAGCATAGTACTAGTATGTACAAGTCACCGTATCATCATAGTAATAATTATCACAATACGGAATCTGAATTGTAATAATAGAGCATACATAATATAATATAATATGAGAATGAGCCTATAAAAAGAATGTACAAAAATAGGGTGAAGGGTGAGAACGGAAAAGGATGCGATCCGATGAAAATACTACATAATATATGGATAATATGTACATTATGTGTGTAAAATTCAGAGAATATTTAACGTAATTCAACCGATTATGCTATTTACTCTTTTTTTGTGTCCTTTATATACTTTATACATCAATACATGAATGATATCACTGGATATTGACGTTGATTATTTTCTCTCTTAATTCTTCCGTTCCTCGCCTAACTCTTGACAGCTAGAATCCAACACGGGACGTCGGTGTGTTGTGTGTGTATGTGTGTTTTGTTGTATTTACAAACAATAGTCTGGCCGTGAAATCTCAATTGCTAGTCATTTTTGAATGACCTGCCGATTCGGCTATTTGATTTGAAACAGCTTGTCAGTGTCACGTGTATGGACGTACGCACGTACACATGCCCTGATTCTTTTCCGTTTTTCATTCTTTTTAAAAATGGCATTTGAATTCCAAGTGCAGGACTGAAAGGACGTAAGTTCCGTCTCCCTAACTTTGTTTTATTATTTGCATTTTGCCGACTTTCATTTTTTATTCGTATTCCAGATTTCAGTGTACATACTTCATACTACATACTATACAGATCAAAGAAAACAGTTTAATTTTTATATGAGATGGAAAAAAGCTATTATGTATTCATAAATACATTTCATTTGGATCTTTATATGGTTAAATGGTATACCACCTATATACGACTACTACTTTTTGTCTTTGTAATACCTACAATCATAAAAGTAAATGATATTTTGAATTACAAACTAAGAATATTGCACATCTGCCACTCTTCTTAGGTTCAGATTTTTATTGTACATCTGTAATTCTGAAAGATGATACGTCCTACAGATGATGACAAACATCATATAAACTACAACAACATGATGATTCTCTCCCTTGTCATAGTATGGAGAAAACGTGAGGAATTAAAGAGAAGCACTTTTACTTTTCATTACCAAGAAGGAGGTATATACATATTTCATCGTTACACGTGACACTAGACATTAATGATGAACAGGAAAAGAGGAAATTATTCTTTCAGTGAAAAAATTTCAAAAATAAAAAATGCAAATAATTTTTAAATGAAATAAAAACTCTATACATAGAATTCCTAGCAAAGTGTTATGCGTCTACAGAGGATGCAGATTCCTGAATATTATTAGAAACTTTACAGTGGTTTGTGAAATCCAAAAATCTACTTCATATGTCATATTATGTACCCGTGCAAAATGTGAGTTGATTTCTTTCCCAGGCTTTTAAACTTTGTCAAGTGCTACTTTGCTTTTACTCACATGTCTATCTATTCTATATATAAAATAAAAGTCATGTTGTCATCCATCTATTTATCGGCTCAAATGATTGTAGGGTAATTACACATGATAATATGTGGTTAGGGAGTGTTTAGGGAGAAAAATACACAAGTAACAAAGCATGAAAGTGTTCCTTCTCATGTATGCAGTATGCATGTAATTGTGGAATTGTAACTTTACGCATAGTATTCTATACAGGCATTATTGTAATACAACAATGAAGTGAATGCTTTGAATTTATAGATACAAATTTCATGAACAATAGTGCACTGTCCTCAATTCCAATGAAGCTGGGAAATGGGATGGACTGAAGAGGAACTCTGAAACGTTGGGATCGGAGAGTAGGGACCCCTTACATAATAAATATATACAGAATGTAGAGAAGCATATGCTGTAATCTGTGTACACATGTATGAGTGAATGAAATGTGGAAACAAGTATGTATTATCCCACTCAAGTTGGTCCACAGAAACTATCTGCACCTCTGCCAGTTTAGTGTTAGCTTTTAGGCTTTTATTTTCAGTACCATGTACCAGTGACCATGTCCTGTTTCCTGTTATGTGTGTATAAATGTATTGAATTTTGTATGCGTTTGCCGTGTGCGATTCATTTCACTCGAATCGAATATTTACAAACATGTATATAAATGTAGATGTATATTTAGAAATGGATTGGTAATGGTTAATGGTGGTTGCAAGAAATTTTGCTTTAACTCTCGTTATAGAGTCTGACCATGACGGGAAATGTGTGTGTGTCGTATCATATCTGATGAATTGGTTTTATTAAACCTTATAAAAAAACATAATTTGAGAAGAATGAGACTAAATCTTTGTAAATATGGAGTTGAACGTTTTATTTAAACTCAATATAGTAATATGCAGTGTATTTATCTATGCATATTAATACAGAGAGACAAAAAAAAAGAAAATGCGTGAATCTTGAAAATACCCTGAAGATTTGTGTATAAAGTAGATTTTCTTGGAGTCATTACATGTAATGTACATATGCTAGGTATTTTGGAGGTTTAATTTGTAATTTTAGAAATTGGCAAAAAAAAAAAAAATTTTTTTTTTAATTGCTCTGTTTTAATGTTTGTGTTTATGTGTGCAACATAGTTTAGTTTTTTAAATTAAAAGTATGAGTATGTCAGAGAGGAATCATAGCTTTAACCTAACAAATACACATAATATTATTTTGTATTAGATTGAGAGTGTGTGTGTATGATTCCATCAGAATAAACAAAACAGAAGAGCTTTACATTTTACACATAATAAAAGTAGGTCTAAGGTATTTAGGTCTATAAGCACTAAGAACTCATTTAAGAGAAAATGTCAGTATCCGAGAAACATCCTTTACTAATTGATACAGTAAGTGTATAATATATTTATTTGTTTGTTTACATTATAATTTATAATATTATGAAATATGTACATACAAATAATATGATGTGTACAGATGTATAAGATTTCATTTTGATTATATAATATTATTATGTGATAGAAAGTAACAAAATTATTTGTTTGTGACCCATTTCAGATTATTACAAAAATACTCAACTATTCCAATTTGAAGAACTTGAAAAATAGTAGACTTGTTTGTAGAAAATGGGATTCAACAGCTCTGTCAAAAATGAAAAGAAAGTATAAACTGTCTATCAATTCAGAAAGACTGGAAGTGATTCAAAATGGAAGATTTGCAAATTATTTATTTTATTTTATAAGTGTAGATTCTGGTTTTTTTAATGGAGAAGAAGAATTTGAAAATGCTCTTTTATTTGCTGGACCACATTTAAAAAAGATTGAGTTTAAATTATTACAAGTGAATGAGTTAGACAGTTTGGAATATTTACAAAGTTTTATAGAATTATGTCCTAATTTAGTAGAAATTGATTTGGTAATCAAAATAACAGAGCCAATAGAAAATACTGATTGGTTTTACAGTCTCTCTCCTACATCTCTGTCAAAAGTTAGAAGTTTAAGTGTCAATTGTGATGAAGTGAATTCATGGTTAGTTGAGCTAATTGAAGTCTGTGGGCATATTCGTACCTTAAAACTTCACCTAGAAGAAAGTCAAATTTCTAATCTATTTGAAAAATTATCAGAGCTGCCTGGTTGTATTCAAAATCTACGTACTTTGGAATGTGATGGATGTTGTTTACTCTCTGTAACTACTATGCAGTATTTTTTGAGTGTTTCATGGAGACTTTCTTCACTAAAATTATTTGTTGAGAATGTTGTTCCAGCAAGCTTAATGCGTTTATGTTTATCAAATTTGAGTGAAACTTTAACCGAATTAAAATTATACTGGTTAGTCCTATACTATACTAAAGCTATCATTATTTTATTTTGTTTTTAAAAAAAAAAACAACTATTTTCTTTAGCCATGTAATATACTTATATATATACCTAATGCATGTAGTACATGGTACATGATAATAGATAATATAAAGAAATTGTAAAATATGTAAAGTATCATGATGATAATGATTCTTTTTTTTTTGACCTATTTGTAGGCTCTGTTGGAATGAGAATCAATGGGGTGGAAGTAGAGAAAGTCTAATTCCATTAGGTTTGAAAAATTTGGAAACTTTGGAAATTAACACTGCCGATAACTGCTCAAGTGCTTTTTTATATTCTGAGAGTCTTTCTCTTGTACCATCATTTGTACATGCTGTTCAACTCCCTAAGCTACATTGTGTTAGAATTAATGGAAATAGTACATTGGGACTTTGGAAACAATATACACAACAAATGGATGGATTTGATACGTACCTGTGTAAATCTCTTCAAAAATTGACTATTATAGGTAAAGAAAATATTTCATTTGAAATGTATTCCACTTGTATATTATGTATTCTATAATAATTATTGAATGTACATTTAACTGAATTTTTCAAAATAATTATGATTTACGTGTAGATAAGAATTCATCAGTTATATGTGCGTTATATGTGTACATTGAAATTCTATTATTTATTTATTTATTTTTTTGAATATTTTTATAGGTTATCGAGATTATACCTGTTTCTTATCTCCTATACATCCATTTACAAATCTGAAGGAGTTGAATATACTAGTTACCTATACATGCCCAGAATTGGTAGCCTCTGTTCTCAAGAATTTCAATCAACTCGAACGATTGAGTTTGGCTTTTCAATCTTGTTCTGATTTCCAATGGGAGATAATTCTACTCGGATCTGAAGAAATGGTAAAATTACATATATGTGCATATTGCATATGTACACATTTCAAATCTATACATACACATCATACCATTACAAAAATCTTTATTGATTATTAAAAATGAAAAACGATTTATTTATTTTTTGACCAGGATATTGTTTCACGAAGAGTGAGTTTGAAAAAGGAAACTCCTTTAATCGGTTCAATCAGAAATCTGCAACAACTGAAAACTTTGAACGTTTCCGGTGCGAGGCTCACTGACAAGTTCATTTACAACGGATTAATTCATTTATCAAATCTACGTTATGTAATGATTCCAGACGTTGATGCTAAATTTTCACGGAGAGCTATCAAATCTTTAATTGAAAACTTAGGACCAAATATAAACCTAAATTTCAAAAACAAAACTGAAGAATTACGACACTACATTTATGGTATATGATGGAGGTTTGTACTAAATCATAAAATTTAAAATTTATAGTCTATACATGGATAAATCAAAGGTTGGTTGAATGACAGTATGATGTGCTATAATATAAGAATGCAACATGTTGTGCTAATTTTGCAGTATTAGAAATCATATGTATGTACTGTACACCAAGAAAAAAAGAGAAAAACTATTATTATTATATTAGGAAATACTAAATACTAAAATAATGTATTGTTAATTATTGTCAAAATTATTTACTATGAGGTCTAGTCTTCATCCAAAAATTATGCATGAAAAACAAGTTGATGAAAAATGTGATTTCTTACACGCATGTTACAAAATATGTGCGTATAATGCATAATGAATAACGTTAATATAACTATTGTTATGATTAACAAAGATATTTTTTGTTGTGAAAAAGTGAAGTTTTTGTAATGATAACAAACAAATCATTATCTTATAAGTGCTAAAAAAAAGAAAGAAAAAACATGTATACTTTAAAGTTTTTTGTTTGTGTATACAGAATATTTGAATAAAGAGAAATAGGAAAATCCAAGATAATCAACATTAAAAAGTGTACGATGTATAATATATAGTACGTATATTACATATTACATTATTGAGTTCAAACATTATAATCTAAAGCTTTGATATATATATATTATATCCTTTTATTGAATTTTTTAAGAATACATTTCAGGAATATAATTTTTTTATAAATAACCATTTCCCGATTCTTTATTTTTCTTTAGTTATACTCACCATAGCGCAATGTAGAATAATATATATATATATATATATAGCTACCAAAGAATAAATATAACGTAATAATACATTATGCAATGTATAATACGCATGTACTACATACTATAGTATTGCAGTGGAGTTTTTATATTAATTTTTTTAGTTGTTTTTTTTTACAAATTGAAAAATGGAATCTATGTATATATATTACGTACAAGTAGCATATCTCTGTTTCTTATGGATATATATAGCTAATATATATTTTATGTATTACATATATATATAAATCATTTTTCCATATACTTACATATATTGCATAATATATCTTCTTAATTTTATGATGTCAAGTAAGTAAAAGTAGAATAGTTTAGTAAAAATCCTACTAATAGAAATCCCTAAAATGCTGATTACTTAAATCTTTTTTGTTACCACTCCCTAATTTTTAAAAGTTTAGCTTTTCTTTTAGTTTTTTCTTGTATAAGCAATAATTACCCCATTTTAAATTTTAAATCAATATGCTTGTAATATTTATAAAATGCTGGTTTTTGATTCACGACAATAATTATTATCAATTTCAAATCCTGCTTTCATTCAAATTTTGATCTCAGCATTTCGTTGTAATTGAATGATTATTGATAATTATTTAAAAGTTTATTTTCATCCGAATTTTGTTTTTCATTACCAATGATCAGGATTAGTTTAACACACGGTTTTAACACGGTCCAGTATCATGTGCACTTTTATCAGTGTACATAAGACATGGTTCGTAACAAATGTTGATTTGAACTTCAAAGATTTAATACAATAATGATGACAGTATTATTTATTGATATAATAATAAGTAACTAATTATGCAACATTATGATTTCGGAATAAGTTCTGACTAATTACGAGGCATATGCATTGTGAATTTCTCTCTACCTTTTTCCTATTTTTTCTTTAGTTTCAATTATAATTATTGTGATTTTCACTTTTGCCATCTTCTCCTCACATTGAAAATTTTCACTGATCGTTTTCATACATATTTTAAACAATCAATAATCATAAATAATAATAATCAGA